>JBBIGA010065892.1:0-12254 GCA_037576975.1 Alestes dentex
ATTAGGGGTGTCAAAATAACACATTCATTTTGATCAATTAATCAAAGAAAAAATGACTTGTTAAAAAAAATAATGTGATTAATCGCACCACGTGCTGCCCATCGAGATGTGCTACCGTGCCCTAGTGCACATGTGCAGGTCCACAGTCGTGGGAATCCACGCTATCTAGTGTTAGGAAAGCTGGTTTATCTGTGCTATCTTGCGTTGGACACTGGTTTATCTGTGCTAGCTTGCGTTGAACACCTGAGCTCTTTTGTAACTTTCAGCGTGTACATGTACTTGTTTGCTCCTACACGCTGTCTTCAGTGCACAGTTCAAGGGCATATGAGTGTGTGTTGCTACTCTGGGGTATGTGTCTTTACATAAGCAATTTCCTCTAGCATTAATACAATTTTCTGATTCTAAAATGCCTTTTTTCTGCCATTTGCAGAATGCTATCTAAAGCTAGGAAACATCAGCATTGTCCAGACATCACCACACACTGTTAGCATGGCACGATCTGAAGTAGCCTGTGTCCTGCTTGACGGTAGCATTTCTCAGTGTTAGAACCTGACTGTATAAACTGGCTCTGTGCAGCTCTAAGGATCTATCTAGGCTCTTCTCATTTAAATAAAATATTTTTTCTCTATTATTTGACTATTTCTCATCATTATCATTGTGATAAACTATAAACTGTATGAACTGTATAAACGTAAAGGGAGCTTTTTTCGACAGGTTAGCAGGAATCGATAGACTCTGCTGACGGTTTGCTACAGCAGCATTTTTCGACAAGGCAGCATAATTCATCAGAACACCCATGCGTGTATGTACATTGTCTTAAACCGCACCTTATAGCCGGACTTAGTTCTATCATTGTTCTTGCTGAAGCATTTTTTATTTTTTCCATCAGCACATTTATTAGGTCACATTTTTGATTGCTGTGACCATTACTGCACATGAACAGTGCAGAAAAAGTTATTAAATAAAAGAGATGATGAAAGTCTGTAATGCTGATTATTCATTTACTCATATGCCAAAATTCATTAAAATTTCGAAACACTTTTACAGCAAGAATGTGCGCAATCCAGTAAAAGTCTAATTATTTTTATCTTTGATCATCAAAGTCCCCAATTGGCCAAGGTGTTCCACTTTTTCCTGCTGTTTCATTTTTTCTATCACATATTAGTGAGTTTGTGTATATAAAACTGATCTAATTTTTAAAATAAAATTAATTCTTACATTTTCCCACCTCTTACGTTTTCCCACCTCTGTTTATCCCTTGCAATGTAACCAGCTGTTTTTGTTACTGTGCCTTTTAAGACCGGCATATGGAAATGACATCTTTTCTGATTGGCTACCCTGTATGGCTGCTCATTCAAAAGACAGCATGGGGCTGACACACTCGTTAGAACTTCGGAATGAATGGCGTGATTGAACTGCTGCAGGCTGAAGAATGAGTTATATGTAAATGCATTGGTTTTGTGACATCACAAAAACTGATTTGAAAGTGGGCTTGTAGATTCGTTTCCATACACTGAATGTATGGATGTGGGAAGGATGCGCTCATTTTGGAACTTTAATAAAATGTATGCAGAAAAGTGGGCCCTTCAACATATTGGAAATCATGGCAATATCAATATGTAGCAGTAAAATACTGCTATTTTGTCCTAGTTATCCAGTCTTTATAGACTTATGTAATATAATGCCTTCAATTTCTGTCGCTACAATAACACTAATTGTCATTAAACAACCATGACATCACAACTACAGTGATGCTTATTTGGCACTTAGGGACTGTATGGAATGGGCAGTGAGAGTTGTGGGGCTATGTTGTAAAATTTTAACAATGTTTACATGGTTTGTATTGAATGGTTTACTTAAAACAAACAAACCAACAAACAGAAAAAAAGCTAGATTTCTGTGATTTTTCCAGCATTTCTGAGATGCATTCAGAGAGTGAAATACTGAAGGAACACTTCCAGCAGAAATAGTGACACACGGAGAAATAAAGTGCAATCAGATGTGATATGAGAACCACTTAACAATCCATCATGCAGTAAACCTGCTCTCCACGAATCAAAACAGTCGCGGTGAATTAACTTAACGAGTCTCTTTTATAAGCCAGATGCAGAGGGGGACAATCAGTCGGCCCGGCAACACCATCGCAGTGCAGGCTGATGTACGTTAAATCACACTTAATTTGCTTGCTGAGTGCAACAGGCTTTTGGTGCGTTTACAAGGTGAGGTAATTCGGCCTGGCATTCACTGCCCACTGTTTTCGTCAGGGATCGAGAGGCGCGCCAATTCAATCACACTCACATTATGACTCAGCCTTTTCAGTAGAGTCAGTTGGAGAGAAAATGATGGGGCAGGGAGACGCGTTAGCACGGCTTACTTACTTTGATGGGATCAAGAAGGAAGGGGAGAGAGAGAGAGAGAGGCCCGTGGGCAACAGTTCCTTCAGTTCCTTCAGTCTATTTAGACACATCCGACTGAATTATGTCATTATATTAGAACACAAACATATGGGATCAAATGGCCATTTGACAGCTATATGGACTTTAAATACACACAATACAAACTGGTTCAATTAGGATTGCGTTTGAGGCCACTTTTATCCAGTCTAAGACTCAAGGTGAGCGTCCTAACCAAGTTTATTAGGTTTTATACATAAGAAACTCATATATGTATATCCAGTGACTGTGTAACCCCTTCTATTGTAAAACGTATTTAAAATCAAAGAATTAAAAAAATAACCTGCCAAACGTGTGTATAAATTTTTTCCCAAACATTTGTATAAAACGGTGTATTATTAGCCGCATCACCCACCTTTATCCTATAATCAGACCAAAGAAATCCAACATGCCTTCTAGAAAGGCATTCCGAAGCTGAACCCAGTGATAGACGTGTGTACACGTATTAGATTTACATCAGTCAGTCAGTCAGCTATATTTGTCCAGTGTATTAATCAGACCTGCAAGGTAAATATTTTCAGCCCTCTGAAAGTTCATGCTGCTTTTCCATACCCAGCATCTGCTCCAGGACCATAACATGCCCTCATCATTCTCTCAGAGAATCATCAGTACCAACTTAAGGGCTACTTTATTAACATTTCTTCATATTTTGCTTTCAAAGATCCAGACCTTCTTGTATTTTTAATGTAGTCTAGAGGAACAGTTCTCCAGGCTTTTTGAAGATCTTTCAAAGACTCTCATTTTCAGTCCAGTCCAAGAATAGTTTAGGAGGAATGTTTTATGTTTGTTAAGCCACACAGTGACCTACGTATGAATCATTCAAGCCGAACAAAGCACATCTAACTTAAGGCCTGAACCAGTAAAGAAACAGGTGCAGATGAGTCCAGATAAAACTGATACAGTAAAACATTTGTTCCTGTTGCTTTCAATTAATCTACTCAATATGCCAAAGATAAGACGGTTTGAGAGGCATTAAATAGTAGTCTTGCACCAATAAGTTGACTCAAAGCAAAGTATAAAGAAATGAGGGGTGGCTCAAGACTTCTACACAGAACTGTATGTGTCACCTTTGCTGCTCTCTCAAGCAGAAAGGTCCTCGATCTGTTATGCACACAAGCTAAAGGCCATGTGGCTACCACCAATGAAGAACAGCATTACACAATGGTTCTGAAGCAAAGACATTCTCCACTTAAGCCAAGGTAAGATGATTCACGTAGCTTTATCTTTACTGAAATTAAGATGATCACCAACTGCTGGAGATCTATTTTCCTGCACGGCTCAGCTCTAACCCGCTGCCTCTTAATTGTGGCCTGGATTATCTGGATGATGTGTGTTGGATTTGGGCTGGAGGTGGAACCCAGGTCTCCAGGAGGAGGTTTGGTGACCACTGCTTTACACAGACACCAAAGGAAAACATCAGGAGGTGGACTACAAATTCAGATGTCAATTAGTACTGTTCAGGACCCCCCAAGGCACTCCAAACCTGCCCAAATATGAATTTCCTAAAGTTATAAAACCACAAAACCAGAGGAAACAGCTCCAACAAGCCTGTTTACACAGTTCATCCAAGCCTTTCCTGTCTGAACTCCAACAGAACGTTGCCAAGTGGGGACCGAGACGCACATCAAGCAAGCACTCGATCTGGTTCATGTTTCTCACTAGAAAATCAGTTTAAACAAGAATATTTTGCATGAAGGCATGTCTTTAATAATATCTAATACTACATTCAAAGAATGCCAGTAGTCACTGATTTGCATTATTCAAATGAGTGCTAACTTTTGACCACTGGCTCCATTAGCATATATGGTAAATCCTTAAAAAATGGATGATGTGATAAGACCTCAGCTGCATTTCAGAATAAATATAACATACAATATTACACTAAATAAATGAGCAATAAAAATCTGTGTATTTGTCTACTGACACACAAATTTCATGATATGAAATCCCTTGTAATGCTTCTTTAAATGTTCACAAACCAGTGCTTTCTTAAATAAATTGTAATAAATTGTAATCAAGCATTTCGAAACAGTTTGTATGATGTGTGTATTGTACTCCATACTCTTTTGTGCAACATGCTAAGCGACCATTATTGTACCCTTCTTTTCAAGTTTATATCCTACTTAAATTGCTTACTAGCATTAAACTCTCATCGATTAATTCTAGCTCATATATTATAATACATAATAATCTTTGATAGTAACGCATCCAACTAGTGCTGTACTATGACAATCTCATGCTGAGGAAGCCTAACAGGTTAGGTCTATACATTTGATGGCGTTTTTCCACCAGCGCCATACCGCAAAGATGCCATTTTTACTGTCCACACAAAAAAACAACACTGGAATGTCAAGTACTAACCACTGGAAAGTCAAGTACTACTGTCTATTTGGGCTGCAGACACATTTCAGTTGGAGTTTTTAGCTGTACCAGAACATCACTAACAAGTTCACTGGGTTAGGTTTTCTTTGCATGGTAAAAAACTCAAACAAGACGATGAAAAATAAAAGACTACAGTAACAAAAGCAGCTCTGACAGAAAAAACCTTATGCTGATTCGACTCCATGGAAATAGTCTCAGGACAACAACCGGCCATAAACTGTGGGGAGATAATGGGCTGAGATAGACTGGAAAATCAAAGAATGATACAACTTCCACGCGTACAGTGTGGTTTAGGTTTAGGTTCAGCACGGTTTCTGTACACCTATGGAAAAGTGGCATTACTGATTGTAATGAGGCATACCAGCGACTGAAAATTTAAGCGGTTTGCTGTGAAAAGGTTCATCAAACTGAACATATGTTTTA
This sequence comes from Alestes dentex, assembly GCA_037576975.1. Taxonomy (NCBI): domain Eukaryota; kingdom Metazoa; phylum Chordata; class Actinopteri; order Characiformes; family Alestidae; genus Alestes; species Alestes dentex. The sequence continues at coordinate 5,259 of JBBIGA010065892.1, forward strand.
TGCTTCAAACTTTATTCTTAAAACTATCATTAAACAATCTCAGACAACACATTCATAATCATACTGTGCAATAACTTTCTGTGAGGGGGCTTTTAGAGGGATCAGCTACTGTTGACTCCATAAATATCTCTAGAACAGAGACTTTACCGCTCTGATTGACTTTGTTACGATCTCAGTGACTGATTATGCAGAAATAAAAAGTGGAATTCGGCGATAGAATTAGTAGCCAGTGTTTCTTTATTTAGGATTAATTCGTTATTTACTATAACACCAAAGAGATCTGGAAAATGCTTAATTCACTCGAACTATCGCTTAATAATGGTGTACGAGTGAGCACTGAAAATGCAAAAGATTATGATCCATAATTTACCAATTAATTATGCTTATTCCAGTATAACTATCACTTAATAACACAGAAACTGCTTCATAATGCATCCTTGTACCGTGTAACTGTGTTTCTTTTTTCTTTATTATTCGTGGCCCTTTTTAAATACAACAATACAATCAGTTCATGTGTGCTATCACCTCCTGAGCTGAATGCCATGTGTAATTACCGGAGGGTGTGTCCCTGTCCCATGGTGTCAACAACTGTCATGGCTGTCATCATGCCAGATTTACTACTACAACACCAGCTGAACCAGTGCACAGGTGAAGGCTGGGTGGAGCCACACAATCGTTTAGATGAAAAGGAAAGGCAGAAGAGGGCACAAGAGTTAAAAGGGCAATAGCTGAAAGCCATTAGACCGTTTCTAATGGGCTTATCATTACTACTTGGCCTCCTTCCACGGCCGAGCTACATCCATTATTTGTGTATGTATAAATGTATATATGGACACAAACACACGCAAAAAGCACCGTGCAAAAGTCTAAGGCACCTGCAAAAGTCATATTTAAAACTAGACGATGAATGTGGTTTTTTTTTACATTCATATGAATAAGTATCCTCCTCAGTTCCTCCGGCTGTTGTTTGGATTTGTGAAACTCCATCAGCAGCTCCTGATTTAATTAAATGAAGGACTGACTGAGTCAAACCAGGTTTTTGTTGGAAATTACAAGTAATGCTGGGCATAAAATCCTTATTTACTGTATCATCGTATGTGTATTTATTCTTTTTAGTTTTATTTAGGAATCTGGAACCGAACCTGTGTTCTCCTCACCAGCTCACACGATAACGACTACTTTTTTACAAAAAAAAAAAAATCTTGATACGTTTTTACTGCTCTCTTTAAACAATTTGCTTTGTTGTCTTATACTTTTTCACCGTAATATTTACACACAACACACACACACACCCACACATACATATATATATATATATATATATGTATATGTGTGTGTGTGTGTGTGTGTGTGTGTGTGTGTGTGTGTTTGTGTGTATGTAGGTATAATCATTGCTAGCACAAGTGTTCAGTTGAAGTTGTGTGATTGTCATTAAAAAGCACTGGGCAACAGGATGAAGAAAACTCTGGAGAAGCAGAGTGGTGTAAAGCTCATCAGGCTGTTGAGCTTCATTATGCTGTGAGGAGGGTATAATATAATTACCTGCCATATTTTTGGTCACTTTTCTGTAATGTCAGTTAGTCAGCTTGCTAAGGGCTGAGTCACCTACTGCTGCCAACCATGTTTCTACATTTTGTGTATAACCTGATTTAATTATGTTCACTTTTGTGTTATAGCTGTTTTAGAAAATTAGCTAGCCTGTTAACTGCACTGTCCAGCCCTGGTTTCAAAAGGGTTTTTTTTTTTTTTTACAGTTTTTGCGCATCACAAGTGTAGCCGAATGTAATGTTAGGAGTCTTGCCCAAGGACTCTTATTGGTGTAGTGTGGTGATCTGCCAAAGTTAGGAAACGAACCCTACTCTCGTTCTTGAAAGACAGCGATGTTATCCACTACACTAAGCAACCTTCAGACGTCCCGGAGGTTCATAAAATAGGCAAATTAATGTAGATTAACGGCTAATAAGGAAACAAAATGCTTGTTTAAGTCGATTAACCTCAGTGAATAGCTGATTGACAGCTACAACCTGAAACTCTACTCACACTGCCAAAGAGGAACTTCTTCACCATGCGCAGTATCAGGTAGGCCCAGAATATGTGTAGCATCAAGAGGATGACCAGCATGGCATTGAAGAAATAATAGCCAAAGAAAACAGGGTAGTGGTCAGGCGGGTAGACCCACGTGCAGTGGATGATCCTGAAACGAAGACAATAGAGACTCAGATGGCACCATGATTGTAATTCTATTTAATATACAGCTGTGTGTGAAAGTTTAGGCACCCCTGTCAAATCTGGTGTAAAGTTAATACAAACATCTGTATAAAACACACACTTAAATATCAATTTTTTTTTTTTCTGAATTTACTCGAAACAACAGTAAAATATGGCAAATGCAAAAGTTTAAGCACCCAAATTTGGGCTTGTCTGTGCAGAAGCAAGAGATAATTGACTCGCAAGTCTATAAGAGAGATCTAAATGCTTTCTGCTTGGAAGTTTCACTGTCAGAAAGGTCCTTCAGAAATGGAAATTAAGTGAAGATAAGGGCCATTTCTCATTATAGAGTGTGTCAAGTACAGACTCCTGTTCAGCTAAAGAGTCCCATCTCTGGAAGACGGGAGGATGCAGTCACTCAAACTCAGCTCTGTCTTGAGGCTTGAGACCCTGCACTTTCACCTCAATGACATTTACAATGAAATAACACATAATACACCAAACTTCCTGTGTTCATTTCCAAGTAAACAATTGGAAATATCAATAAAACATATATATTTACAGCATATGCCTATAAAAAGGCTAGTGGCAGGTGTTTTATTAATCAACCCACAACTGAAATCTGAAAATTATTTTCTCGCCTGAAAAAATCCCTGAAAAACTACACTTAGTGACAGAATGATAATACGAAGCTCTACAGTTATGTGTTTTTTCCTCTGAAGCCATAGTCACTACTCTGTGTAATATGCATTCTGGGTAAATTGACAATCAAAGGCCACACATGTCCCCTCCTGATGCTTCCCTGATAAAACCCACGACACTTCGGCATGTTTCATCTGTGTTGAAAACTTTGAACTGGAGCCGTACTGAGGCCATGAGTCCATGAGAGTACAGAAAGGAACGCAGACTGAGAAATGGCTAATATCTAGAGGCCAAGAAAAATCTGCTGGTAGGTTGGTCAAGTGTGCAAAGCAAAACCTCACATCAGCGTCAAGACCCACAAAGCTGTTTGGGCAGGATAGGAATAATGATGCACTGTCCAGTGTTGCTGCTCAAACATCTTTTTCCTGAGTATTTCTGAAGAGTTTATTCTTATTTTTATGTCACTTACACTGTATTTTATATTGTTCTTGTCTTTGTGTCCCTGTGTGTTTGTGAAGTTGTAGCATAAGCAATTTCCTTCAGGATCAATGAAGGTTTCTTATTCTGATTCTGATCTGCATGTAAGGGCCACCAGAAACAAATCATAGTCTCATCACAAAAGTTAGCATCTGAAATATCTACTTTTTGTGGCTTGTGCATCTTACCAAAACGGAAAGATGACGAGTCTCGTCACCATAAACACAACAGCAAACAGCACAAAAATGCTGTTGCAGGTTCTTTCCCATTTGGCGTAGTTGAAGACCTTGGCAGACTAGAGAGAAAAAGAAAGATCAGGAGACTGACTACACACACATTCATATCCAGCGTGGAGAAATGTATACAGTCTTACCTCCAAGAACACATCAGAGGCGTCGTGGACGAGCATGACCAGCGTCCCGACACGGATGTAGTTTCCACACCAGGAAAATGCTAGTAGGGTCAGTGTCGCTAAATGGTGAATAACTTGCTCTTTAAAGTCCTGGCAACATGGGAAAAAAACGTAACTGGTGATGCCAAACTGGTAATCACATTAAATAACATTCTGACACTAAAACAGACCCATACTGACCTTTCGCTTGACATCGAATGTGATGCTGAAGAGAAGTGACCAGTAGAAGCTCATCTCCAGAATATAGTACCAGTACTGTGACTCCAGCATGGACTGCAGGGAGTGGGAAAAAGCAACAATAGCCCTTTCAGTCTGCCAATACTGCTATGACTCATTAAAATAGATTAGGATTATTACAGTAATGGAGCCTACGCCATCGGTTAAAATGAGGTATATTGGCTATTGTGTGCAGTGTTGCTGTAGTTTTAGCACATCTGGGTTATTAAAAGGCTCTTTGAGGGTGAAAATTGCACATAACCCAACAGCGGGCCAGTGGGCCAACACGTGTGACATCACTGCACTGTTGATTAGGACTTGGCATCCAGTGAAGAGGTAAGAGACCCTTTCCAGATCTTTAAAAAAAAAAAAACACATTTATCCAAATATGGCCCGAAACAATGATGTGTTTGGACCCGAAGAGGGGTTTATCAAGCTTATTTATGAAGGGAGCTGTAAATTTGAGCATTGCGTGAAGCCTTTATCGGGCCCTTGGTTCGAAATGATCAAAATCGCATGTGCTGTGCTCTTATTAGTGCCGATGATAACGGCGGCGCACATTTCTTGGACGTGTGAAGTCGATGCAGGTTAGAGGTACAGAGTCTTAAATTCAAGAGGATCAAACAAACCCACCTGTTTGGGATAGGCTGTCCAAACCTCTCGCAAATCATAAAACCAAGGTTTCTAAAAGGAGGGAGAGAAAAAAATCAGCCAGAAAACATATCGAGCCCTATCGAACTTCAAAGAGCACCTGTCTGAGGGTCATCATTCCCAGCACACATTCAGAAGAATTAAGGTACCAAAACTAGGGTCTATGGAGGTTCTTTAAATGACCACAGAATATTATATATGATTTTGAAAAACCTTTAAAGCTTGAAGAACCTCCACACTGTTGAACTGTATGTCAACCTTTTACAGCCAGCATGAGATTTCTCCGTGATGTGTGCCCTTTAAATTCTCATGTTGACTGTAAAATGTTACTTCTTGGCCTGGACATACAGTTCGACAGTGTGGAATCTACATTATGTAGAGGTCCCTTGAATGGCCACAGAATGTTTTAAATGAGATCTAAAGAACCTTTAAAGCTTGAAGAACCTCCACATAATGTAGATTCCATGCTGAGGAATCATACATCTAAGCCAAGAGGTCATCCTTTATGGCCCATTATGAGAATTTAAAGGACACATATCATGGAAAAGGCTAATTTTCCTCACTTTAAATAAAACAAGAGCGACAAGAAGTATATAAATACTACAAAAACTTCAAAATATTATAATTAACACCACCTTTCTGAATGTGAAGCCAGTTGGAACGGAGGTCATTTACAATCTTGTGGGCACAGTAAGAAAAAAAACAGTCTTTTTAATTCTAAGGGGTACAGCGATGTGACTTTTGAGGCACATAAAACTACATTAATGTTAAATTAGAGCTCAGGTGAAAAAATGAGCAATGGTGGATACTGGCCTTTGAGGTGTCATGGGGAAAAAACACATAAATGTAAAGGGACTCTCACCTCACTGTACACACATATTTGATTATGTCAAAAGAACAGTAGTATCTTTAAAGTATGTTTCTTGTTCCGGATGCTTGCTGTGTGTTTCTTCCTGTTCCTCCTTTCATTTCTTCTCCTTGCCTCTTTGTTACTCTATTTCCATTTCTATTGTTTTTCAGAGGCATCTTTCCTCATAGCTTAAGCCCCAGTCACGAGCCGGCAGCGGCAGATTTCAGGACAGCCCCTCACTTTTCACTTCAGATATTTGAATACTTTTGTCTTGCCCTTTTTACATTTACTGAAAGATCTCGCTTCAGTTACTGCAATGCCCTCCTAGTGGGTCTTCCAGCTTGCATGATAAGACCCTCACAATTTGCCTACAGAGTGACGTTTGGGTCTGCACTTATCTACCATAATCACATCATTCAGGCTTATTTTCCCCCAGTTCCTCCCGAAGTTTCTTCCTCCAGCTAAGGGAGTTTTTCCTCGCCTCTGTTGCCCCTGGTTCACTCTAGAGGCTCGCACCTGGACTCTGTAAGGCTGCTTTGTAACAACTTGGTTGTAAAAAGTGCTATAGAAATAAACTTGAATTGAATTGAATTGAATTAAATCAGCCCCATCTACAACCTGTCAGTGGAGGTGTTGTTTGGAGGTCTAAAGAAGCCCTACCAGAATAATCAGCTTCTGGTCTTTTACTTACAGGCAGTGAACCAAAACTCCCAGCCTGTTTCGGCACACTGAAAGAGAGAGAGAGCCCTAGTTGCCCATTTACGCCCATCGCCCCCAGAGTGAAGAGCGAAGTTAAGGTGACAGTTGTCTGAAAGTAGCAAGGTCTCGTTACTCTTTAATTTAACAAGAGTCTTTGTTAAGGGATGTGGCAAAGGTTCCCCTAAAGGTGTCATTAAGAGTAATGGGGGCAAACAGTCATTTATCCTCATTAAATGAAAATACTTCAACCAATTTAAAAGGCTATTAGCCACAACAAGCTCAAATTGGATGGGAAAAGCATAGTGCCACTCTTCAGGACAGATCAGTGCCAGTTAATCATGAATGTTTATCGGGTCATTTATAGTGAACTGGGAAATCAGCAAGCTACTCAAGTGCTTTCAAGGGCCCTGCGATGCTGCAAAGTTGCTCAAAGATTACAGAGGCTGGCTGTCTTTCAGAAAGCTTGTTAGGCTTCACTATTTTATTCTTTTAAGGTGATGGTTCAGCCAATCTAAACATAAGAGTGAAGGATATATGAACAGCCAGACTTGAGATGTCATAGTCTACTACTATAGTCATGTTCCTTGTCTATTTTTATGCATAAAACTGCTAGAATTCACATAAGTAAGGCTATTTGAGATGCACAAAAAGGGTAAATATGTGATGATTTCAGCTGCAGTGGTGCAGTTTATATGATGCTAACAGGCTGCCATGTAGACTTATTAGCTACATTAGTCATATATATATGTATATATATATATATATATATATACATATATATATATATATATGTGTGTGTGTGTGTGTGTGTGTGTGTGTGTGTGTGTGTGTGTGTGTGTGT
>JBBIGA010065903.1:0-12254 GCA_037576975.1 Alestes dentex
GAACGTTGTTTCGTTTTTACTATGTATTGTGTATATGGTAGAAATGACAATAAAAACTACTTGACTTGACTTGACTTTTTGTATTTGTTGTTTTTTCTCGAAATTTCTCAATTCTTTCTCTAATTCATCATATTTTGTCTTCCTTATCTTCTTTAAGTAAGCTGTTCTTGATATTAGTCTCCCTCTCATTATTGCTTTAACTGTGTCCCACACGTTAGTTGGGTCTATTTGGCCATCATTATGGCCAAATCCCTCCACACATCACAGAGACCTGTCTCCTTAATAAACCTGTTGAGATATTTTGATCTTAGGGCAATATGTCTTTTTGAACTCGTATCTAAAGCGTAATTCAGAACCGCATTCCAATCCCCTGCACAAACTTGGATTCCTTCAGAGGGATGGAAAGTGCTGAGAGAGGGATGGAAAAAGATGAAAATACTACTGGGCTCCACATCTCTTTACTTTGACCATAACTACGCGTCTTGAAATTGTGAATAAGTGCAGAGATCGGGGTCATGATCAAGGATGAGCGGGAGTCTCCTCCCAGTTTTTGGAAGCCCGTGTACATAGGTTTATGTTTGTTACTGTTCTGGTTCTGTTTTTATTTGTGGGGGTCACAGATTCAGTTATTGTTTATGTTATGTATGGTAGGAGCATGTGACTTGAAAATTGCTTCGTTAAATGTAAATGGCCTGAGTAATCCAGTTAAAAGGAGTGAAGTGTTGGCAAAGCTTAAAAGGATAAGACACAGGTGTCAAATATAGGACAACTGAGGGCTTGTGCTGTCCAGTCCACACCCATCAGCAAGCTGGTTTGAGGCTATGGTTCTCTTCAAGAAAATAGCCCTTTGGCGACGAAAGTTAGCAACATTGAGCCGGATCATGCTAGCGACAGCATACATAATGCTGAACACAGTGAAATAATTAATGCGATAAGGGAGCTGAAAACAGACCCAAAAATGGGTCTGTTGAATGTGAGCTCTGTGTCTAACAAAACTTTTATCCTCAATGATTTTATTTCATCTGTACAAATTGATTCCATGTTTCAAACATGGCTGAAAGAGGGTGATGGTGGCGTTATCACTGAACTCTGCCCTCCCTCGCATGAATGCTTGAGGCAGTACAGATCGAACGGTTGTAGCTGTGGTGTTTAACAAACGCTTTAATTGCCACCCACTACAAACAACTTCTCCACATCTGAAATACTTGCCTTTAAGATAAGCTCTAAATCTCCTGTACTCTGCCTGGTAATTTACTGCCCACCTAAACATAATTCTGGCTTCCTGGGAGAATTCTCTGATTTACTGATGTCGATGTACCTTACCTTTGACAAAACTGTAGTAGTGGGTGATTTTAATTTTCACATTGACAATGCTGCTTGTCCTGTTGCCACTGACTTTTTTAATCTCACCAAGTCTTTTGGCTTTCAGCAGCTTGTAGTACTACCTACACACACTCATGGGCATACTCTCGACTTTTTACTACTGGTCTGGATACTGGTTCTTTAGACATGATTAATCCTGGCGTGTCAGATCACCTGTGTGTCATATTTGACACTATCCTTCATCATGATCTTTCAACCAAAGCCTGTTCTATGACCCCCGGTTTTCTAAGCGAGGAATCTGTCTCTAGATTCTCCTCACTATTCACATTAAATTCTAGTCTTCTCAATGTTTCGAATGTAGCTAAATGTCTTGGAGGCTAACTTTAACAAGCTCTGCACCTCTATCTTAGATGCCATTGCTCCAATACAAACGAAAATTAAGTTTAAAACTGGGTCATCCCCCTGGTTGAACAGGGACATACTGAGCCTCAAGGGAGACTGTAGGAAAACTGAACGAAGGTGGAAAAAGACAGGAAGCCAAGTAAACCTTATACAATTAAAGGCTCTCTTAAAACACTTACAATCAGCTAGTTAGTGAGGCAAGAAGCAAGTATTTCTCTGAGCTCATCAAATCTAACAAATACAATGCAAGATTGTTATTCAATGCAGTTGACCACCTATTAAACCTTGCAAACTTCCAAAGGAGGAATGTCAGGTTTCTTAACTTTTTTATTGATAAGGTCAATAACATCAGAGCTGCCTTTTCTACTTCTCTGCCGTTCGATGCTATGCCCTCATAGTGCAATGAGGAGGTGCCCTGTCGCCAACCCATTCTGAATGCGTTCATGCCTGTCTCTGCTAGTGATCTCAGGGATGTTGTGACACACATGAGGCCTTCCTCCTGTCCTGGTGATGTAATGCCTGTTCAGTTCTTTATCAAAGTGTTTGATGCTGTTGGTCCTCACCTTCTTTCTTTTATTAACTGTTCACTGTCCTCTGGTTATATCCCCGAGCTGTTCAAAGTTGTTTGTATTCACCCTCTCTGAAAAAAACCTGGTCTTGATCCCACATCCTGTAGCAACTACAGACCTATTTCTAAACTGCTGTACAAAGTGCTAGAAAAGTCAAAAGTGCTAGAAAAGTAAATCTCCTTACAGCTCCTTGCAGCCTTAACTGAGAATCAGTTTGAAATCAGTTTGAAAAGTTTCAATTTGGTTTTCGTAAACATCTCATCACTGAGACTGCTTTGTTAAAGGTTACCAATAACCTGTTAATAAATACAGATGTTGGTGATGTCTCTGTCCTTGTACTACTGGACTCAACTGCAGCTTTTGATACAGTGGACCATAACATCCTGATTAGCAGACTCCACAGAACTCAGGACAATGCCTCACTGTGTGACCAAGGATTCATGTGCTTCGCCACTGGCGGATGACATTGTTTCATGACTTGCGAGCTTAAGATAAGCAAGAGACTGGTTAGATGATCAAGATAATCAGCAGACATCTTAAAACAAAGGGACTTCACACCAGAGACACTCGCCCACACCCCTCCCGTATGAGCCCTGTTTTCTGTTACTTAGTAAACTAAGGTAGTTCTGTGTTTAAGAGAAAAGAATGATTTGTTGTAATTAGGAGGTTTGTGTCTAAGGAACTACCCGTTCCTATCGCTTGTCTCTACACTTATCCTGTCTAGAAACCAAGTTACGCCTGTATTTCCAAGCATCTTATCATCTGATGTGGAGTTGAGTTATAACTCCAAAACTGTCAATATTAGGCCTGTCATTCTTGATCTTAAATTACTCAGTACGGCATGACCTTGTTTTCTAAAATACCTGTGTCACTCCAAAACCTTGCCATAGGATACTAGATACAAGTTTCTTATTTCAATTAAGGCCTTGGCCCGGCAAGGACATAAATTACTCTGACAGCCACATGCCAACCTCTGAGTTAGACAAAGGAGACACAGAGATTTCATCCATTTTAACCAAAACACCTACATTTCTGAACATGTATGGATTTAGAATAAGTAAATTACTAAAGGAGAAATGGTAATAATCGTGGTTCATGCATTTGGGAAAGTTTATTTGTGAGTAGAGTAAAAGGAGAACTCCTAGCTGCTCACAGTTGAGAGAGTCTACTGATTCAATATAGCTTGTTTGGACTCTTTGCGAAGCACTGCTCACCACGAATCCAAATTTACAAGTTTCAAGCCACCATGGTGATCTCTACAAAAGTTATTAAACTGTAGCCCGTCAACAATGAATCCTATACATGTTCAGATGGATGATAAGCTCTCCCCCGCTGCCCCCTCCTCTACCGTCCTTTACTGCCAAAAGGCAACCCTGTCATTGGACGAGGAGAAGGAAAGGTGGAGAGAAATCTAACCTGCACTATTTAAGATTAGGACCAACTTGGAAAAAGCACTCGTGCTCAAACCCCCGCATCCGAGTCATCTCTACTTGGCAACTCCACTCTGCTGAGACTTAATCATCTTCGTCTCCTCAACCAGCCAAGCTTCAACCTAAGGCCTGAATCTCATCTCTGCTTCATCCTTTCCGCCCAAGACTGACGCCCAAAGACTTTGCTCCATTCCCAAGACAAGCTCACAAGTAAAAGCTTCTCTTTAACTTGATAAACTCTGGTGCAGGATAGATCACATGTGCTTTTGGGAAAATTGGACCATTTTCGTGTTTTATGAAGCCTGTTGGTTAGGGATAGACGAACCGTTTTCCATGCCCCATCAAATTCACTATTCATCCTATCAGTACCCCTTCACTGGTTTTGTGTGATTCATGTGTATTGTCTATTTGTCGAGTGTAGTAATAAATGCTGTCTTATTGTGACCAGTGACTCTGTCTGCTTCATTAAAAGGGAAGTCCCTTCACGGCTGCGATCCATTACCATAATCATAATAATAATAATGATAATTACTGTTTTCCTGCAGAACTACTTTGCTGGCCGAATGGTTTACACTGGATTATGTAATGAACCCTGCTTGATAGGAAACCCCTAATTAATTAAGGAATAATCAATTAATAATTGACTACTTGTTAATCAATTGATAAATAAAAGTGATGTGAATCAGCCTAAACGAGTCTGGTGGAGAATATCTAAATTAAACCCTAAATTTTAAATCCCCTTACATTAGTGGTGGAGAATTTGGGCAGCTGAGTAAATATCCCTTTTTCTGAACAAGAAATTGATTTTGAGCAATATTGAAATATAACAACTGAATCAGAGTGTGTTGAAGCAGTTTTAGCCTAAAAGGCCTTTCTTTATGTTGCAAGTACAGTACTTAAGAGCTCATTATTGTAATAGGCCAGAAACGGGCCTTTCTTTGTTATAACTGCAGTAAGTAATTCAACTGATACCTGGTGAAGGAATCCCGAGTACAGTGTTTTATTGAAACCTATCTTTTTGGCAAAGCCAACCAAAATTATGGTGTTAAAACGTGAAGCAGGCGAAGAAATCCCTGTTCCCCACGTGAAATTTTAAAGGAGCTCATAACTGAAGTAATCCAACTGATACCCGGCGAAGAAACCCCTGTTCTGCATTTGAATGTTCAGAGCGCTCATAAATCTAGAAGCTGGCGCCTGACTCCCGAGCAAAACAAGCCCAATAGATTAGCTACCTATTGGTGGATTGTTATAAGTTTGTGCCTGTTTTCTTTTAAAGGAAGGCAAGCTACTCCTCTAGCGTGGGGCTAAAGGAGGTGTTACTGTTTGTTTTTCTCTTTCTCTCTTGGCTGAATAAAGCAATTTATAGTACTAGCGCCATCTAGACCAATAGTTTGGGCCTGCCTGTATAGGCATGTTAACTTTCTAGCTCTGTGTTTAAGTATGTCCGTCTGTGTTTGCTGTAGAAAGCAAGTTAAAGGTGCTAGCACCTAGAATATATGTGGCTGAATCTGTTAAAATAACAAGTGAGTTTGGGCTGATAGCAGAGGGCTATCAGTGCCATGTTGGCTGTTTACTGTAAACTCAGTCAGGAAGTAACTCAGTCAGGAAGTGATGTCGACCAGGAAGTAATATCAGTCTTTAATCTAACCTTAAGCCTTTGTTAAAGAAACCAAATAATATAATTAGTACTAGGCATGTTAACTCGTTATTTACTTAACACCGACAATTCTTTTATCGCCTGTTAATGCAGTTTTTTTAATTATTTTGAAGGTTTGTTTTTTGTGCTCAAACACTTCACCTCACTTTAACAGGGACACTTGCTACCGAACATACTGACTGCTTCTGCTGCTCCTTGATAAAAGACAAATGATTCTGCTGGTACCTGTTCAGAAAAAAAAGAAAATTGATTTATAAATGTTAACTTGCTGTTGCTTGGAAGGTGCCTGATATACTGTTATGATCATGGCTCTGGACCATGAGTCAATCGATTCATCCTACCCTGACAAAAAATACTCCTTTTATGTTTATACAGTTTATAGTCAGTTTATAACACTGATAATGATAATAAGTAGACAAATAATATGCATAATCAGAGAATTATTGTGAGGATTATAATGGTTATAAAGCCATAATGGTTCCGATGCCCATGCTCCGGACTCAGAGAGTACCTTGTTTTTTCTATAACAAACTAGATAAAACATGAATGCCCTGCAGGGGCAAATAGCTTTGGTTTTATATTTGATTTGATTAAGTTGAGATTTACAAGAAATATATGAACTGCAGCTGTGTAACTGTGTTAAAGGGAAAACTGCTGTTAAAAAGCTCCTTATTTGTTTAAAGTGTTTGCAAACCAAATGTTGTTTCACTTTTGTTCAGAAGAACACAAAGAAAGCACGTCTTGGAATGTTATTCAGAGACGGGAGGTTTGAAAGTAGCCAATCTGAGAATGTTATTCACTTCTGCTTGCTGCTGATTGGCTGCTGCCCTGTGATGGGTTCAGACTGCTAAGCACCTCTGAGGTACCCTGAGCAAGGTACCGTCCCCACACAGTGCTCCCCGGGCGCTGTGTTCCTGGCTGCCTGCTGCTTCACTTGGTGAATGGGTTAAATGCAGAGGAAGAATTTCTGTTCGCACTGTGTACTGTGGTGTGTTCATGTATGACAGAATGGCCACTTTCACTTTCACTACAGTAAATAGGGGTAACATCGGTATTTTACATTCTAGCACTGCGGGAGACAGCAGTTCCGTTTACACTGTACAGTATGGAACTGGGGTTACCTTTCTTTGAGGGTAATGTCTTAAGCTGAGTTTAAAATGAAATTAAAGTGTTTTGGAAGCATATTTAGGGGCATGTTTAGGGTTTATATTTAGGGTGCTCTTGGAACGTAATCCCCGAGAATGTCGGGGGTTGACTGTATATGACACAGTCCTCATCTGGGTTCCAGCCTCATCACAGCACCAAAACAGCCCCGTTAAGGATAGTAAATTATATTTTACTGTCCACTGACAAAGGACCCCAGTTTCAATGTCCCATTATACAGAAAATACAAAAATACAAACCCAGGGATGGATACAGTTCATACAAAACTATCTACAGACACAGCATCTAATGTTTGTGGAGTTGATCTTGAAACCTCTTGATAGAACCTTCAGGTCTACGTTGAGTAATGAGATCGGGCTGTAGGAGGGGCAGTCCTCAGGGCATTTACCTTTCAGGATCAAAGAGATGTTTGCCTCACTATTTATTTTCAAATACTTAAACATAAACATTGGATCAAATAATATATTCTGAAAATCCCTATAAAACTCAAGGCTGAATCAATCTGGGCCTGAAGCTTTTGGTGTATAGGTCTGAGGATTTCTGCCCTCTTTTATAGGTTAACTGGATAGTTAGTGAGGTTAATGCTGGAGAAAAAGTCTTTCATCAAAACTTTCATTGTTTTGTACAGCTCAAAATAGACTTTTTCTAATCTTTTATTTTCCTTTTAGATGGCACAAACACACACAAACATCCTGCTTCAACAGAGCTCCCAATCAAGACTGCACTACTGATACATAAATTCAGTACGCAGTTTGTGTGTGACAGATAAATAATGAATAGATAAATCCAAATAAGATAAACAGACATAGGAGGAAAATAAATACAAATAAATTAAACTTTTCAAAAAGGGGTGGGGACTAGAGACCAGGGGTGTATCAAGCTTTCCAAAAGTGGGGGTGGGGTGGGGTGATAAATACAATCACAACCAATTATAACTTCCGGAATTTCTACAATTATATACATGTAGGCCTGGACTACAGTATGGAAATAAAACCATAGTACTGTTAATGACCCAAATCTGACAAGTGTAAATACCAGGAAGCACTGACAAGGCCTGAGACACCATTGCATGCATTGTAAATCAGCAGTGCTGTAGTCTAGTTTGCTGTAGTGGGTATACTGTCTTGTTCTATTACAGCAGTGTCAGTATTTCAGCCTATGTTTTACTGGATATACACAAACCCAATAACTTTCTAAATTGTTGGCACTTTGAAATCTGTGGCTCTTGTTCCCTTCTTCTTCTTAATTTATTGCAGAGAAATGTCTCTTTTGGTGCATACCGCCACCTACTGTACAGGAGTGTGCAAATGTACTTTCACCCCCTATTTTGGCTGCCATCTTGTGTGTTCTGCATTACCAACTTTAAAAGCTCACAATTGTGTCATACAAAGTTATTATTGTTTGTGGTTGGACTCATTTCAAAGCAAAGACTCTAAAGTTTCATGTGCCAGAGAAGTAAAATATGTAAACTTATTTTCAAACAGCAACACAGGATGGAATACCGGATTTATATATGCTTGTGTCAAACTTCTTTGCATTCAGCAATCCTTATCGTCCCTTTCAGAAGAATTTTTATTCTGACACTGAAAACCCAAAGCCACAGGTCTTATCTCCCTGCCAGTTCTAACTCCCTGCCAGTCCGAAAGAATCGACTCCGCCAATCCGCCCAGTCAGACCAGTTCGAATCAATACGCAGCTAAACGGAGCCAGAAAAACTCAACAAAACTCGCTCAAAACACAAAAAAACAACTCCAAAACAACTCCAGAGCAGTTTTACCACAACCCAGCCAGCAAAAAGACACTTTTAGCGAAGTGTCATAAAATCCAAACACTTATTTTTTCAAAGATAAACACGAGCGATTCTCCGTGCATGTCTCTCCGACCCGAGCGCTTCTCTGGACTTTTTCTTGGAAATTCTTATTTGCTGGCCAAATATCCCCATCAAATGTCTTCAAATGTCCTCAAATATCCTGAATTTGGTGTTACGTGTGCATTTTGCTTTGTTTCAGCATAAAAGAATCCATATTTGTCCATCCGAGCGGGGTGCCTCTCGGTGTGGCTGGAGTGCTCCACTGTTCTGGGACCAGCCTTTGGGCTTTTATGCCCCTGAGCGAGGGCGGAGCGTCTCCTCCCATATATCCCTGAAACCTCTCGCTATTCACTACAAGCCTGTATATGTAAATTACAACTTCTCACTAACTGGTGAGAGCAATAGTCCGCCAAAGCCCAACCAGTCCCAAGAAAGTGAACAGGTTTTAATCTGACAAAAGTGGGGGGGGGGGGGTGAAATCGCGTTTCAGCACAAGTAGGGGTGTTGAATCCCCCCACCTCCCCGTGTGCAATGCCCCTGCTAGAGACGAATGAAGAATGAGTACAAACACACACAGCAAATAAAAATTTCAGTAGAGTCCACCTTTTTTATTAATGTAACGTTGCCTATTAAATATAAGAGCGTTGCTTCAAGTAGAATAGCAATTTTTCTATTGCCAAATAATGAATAGAATTTATCCAATGTTATATGGGTAGAAGGTGGGTAGAAGTTTGTCTTTCAGTTTAATTAGCCACCATGTTCCTTACTTGAGCTACCTATGCCAAGTTTCTGTGGAACTACTCAAAAACTGTTGAAATAGTGGATGACTCAACAAGTGTTTCTAAAAAAATAGAACAGGTTTATACCTGGTTTAACTTTGGCCAACTTCACTTTACACCAGTGCAGACAAGGACAATATTATTTATTAAAATGTGATTTTCACCAATATAACACTCCTGTTTTTAAATTGTTAAAATACAAGGCTTAACAAAATTATTAAAATAAAAGGTAAGTATTATTATCGTAAAGTTCAAATCAATTACAGGTGTCGTTAGCTTTGGACTGGAAGCTGGATGTATGTGCAAGTGTACCATTGAATAAACAAACAGGTGTCATGTGGGACAGGAAAGGAAGACACAGATGTAGAAGTAATGGAAGAATACAAAGAACTTAAATTACAAACCCTGTCGAAAGAAAAAAAAGTTCAGTTAATACACAAATAAGGAAAAACAGTTAAGAGGATAAGTGCCCAAGGTTTTTCTTAAATATATAGAAAAAGATATGTGAGATAAACGAGAGGACTGATTAGTCACCAAGGTGCTCCTTGAAGAGGTGGGTCTTCAGACAGCGCTTGAAGACAGCGAAGGACTCTGCAGATCTGACTGCAAGAGGGAGTTCGTTCCACCACTGGGAGGCCAAGACTGAAAAGAGTCTTAATGCTTGTCATCCTCTTTTCAGCAACAGAGGTTCCAGACGAGCAGTGCTTGAAGCTCTGAGAGGACGAGAAGGGACACACTGCTTGATCAGTGCTGAAAAGTAAGGAGGTGCAAGTCCGCTCTTGGCCTTGAAGGCAACTGTTGAGGTTTTTGAATGCGAGCAGCCACAGGGAGCCAGTGAAGTTTCCATAGTAGAGGCATGGTGTGTGAGAATTTAGGACCATTGAAGACTAACCTCGCAGCTGCATTCTGAATCAGTTGAAGTGGTCTTGTTACCTTCAGAGGAAGTCCAGCCAAAAGAGCAGTAGTCCAGTTTAGAGATTACTAGAGACTGGACAAGTAACTATAGCTTCAGTGGTGAGAAAGGCTTGGATTCTTCTGATATTGTACAGAAGCTATCTGCAGGTCCTGGAGAGGTTGTCAACATGCGACAAGAATGACAATTCTTCATCTAGCATGGCACCAAGATTTCTTACCTTCTTTGAGGGGATAGAGTTCCCAAAAGTAACAGTGAGGTCATGGCTTGGTGATGGCCTTTGATGAAAAGCAGCTCACTTTTGCTGGGATTCAGCTTGAGGTGGTGGACTGCCATCCAAGAGATGTCGGCCAGACAGTCAGAGATGCGGGTCGAGACCAGATGACTGGAGGGGAAAGAGAGAATAAGATGAGAGTCATTTGCATAAAAGTGGTAGGAAAAGCCATGTGAAGCTATCACATCCCCAAGAGAACCAGTATATAGAGAAAAGAGAAGTGGTCGAAGGACCGAGCCCTGTGGAACACCAGCTGACAATCTTCACGGGACAGACTGGGAGCCATGCCATACTACCTGGTAACTCAGGTCATCAAAGTAGGAAGCAAACCATTGGCAGGCTGTGCTCGAAATCCCAAGGATTAGATCTGAGGATATCATCCCGAGCATACTCGACAGGATAGGGTTGAGCAGAGACGTGGTGGGTTTGCTGGACATCAGGAGCAATGACATCCTCGAGAGAGGTGAGAAGCCAAGAAACCGGGCAGCATTAGCTTGTCTCTGGCTGACAGGCGGCTTAGTTGGTGGGAAAGATCTACTAATGTCATCAATCTTCTCATCGAAGAACATGGCAAAATCTTCTGGTGAGAGAGAGAAAAGCAGAGAGAGATGGAGATTTAAGAAGAGACGAAAAGGTGGCAAAGTGCTTGTGAGGGTTGGATGCCAGTTCTTCAAACTTGGTTCTGAAGAAGGAAGACTTTGCAGAAGTTAAATCGGTGCCAAATTTGGATAAGAGAGATCAATAAGTGATGAGATCACTGTCACAAAGCATTTTCTTCCACTCTCACTAATTACCTCTGGCCTCCCTAACACCAGGTGAGAATTATCTAGCTGATTGCAATGAAGCTAATGAAGCTAACCCCATCAGGGACAAAGCAGCCAACAAACAAAAAGCACACCAGAAACAAAGTGGTAATCTAGAACAAAGGAAGTTCAAGTGGACAGCAGATGAGCAGTACAACAGTTAAGCACCAGAAGGAAACTCAAGCTAGCTTAACAGATGAAGACACAGCCAAGTATGCACCAGAAGCACAGACTCAGTCGGTTATTTTATTGTCATCAGCAGCCGTGTACACTTACATAATGTGATAAAACAATGTTTTTCCACAGACCACAGTACAACATATAGTAACTGCCAATGTACTGCAAGTTATGACAGAGACAATAAACATTGCATTAAATAGACTCAAGAACTGTAACATTAGTGTATGTACACAGTATAGTTTGGACACCATGTAAACCTTGCAGAATGATTAGTATTGCACCATAAATATGATTATTGCACAGGAGGCAGTTAGCAGCATTGAGCAAAGTTCAGGGGATGACAAACAATACAATAAATAGACAGTATAGCAGTATGACAGTAGTGTGAATGGGATGTAAATACAAAACAGTACAAAAAAACAGACCATACAGCAATGTAACAGCAGCTTGAAAGTAATGACAATACAGTAAGTAGACAATAAAGCAGTGTAACACAAAACTGTGAGGTGTATGCAAACCTTCCAGAATTAATAATATTGCCCATATGTATATTATTGCACAGGAGACAGTTAGCAGCATAGAACCACATTGAGAAAGTGTAGATTATGACTTATCAAGTGACTTACCTGCATAGTAAAGGCAGGTGCCATAGCTCCTAGTTTTATTGAAAACTTCCCAGAAATATCAACCCCAACACCCGGCGAGGTGAACGTTTTTTGGCTAATAACTTTAGATTTAAAGTACGAGATATATTTTTAATATTTAACATTTACATTTAAGTTCATTTAAGGCAAATCCTCCATGTTGGTGAGGGAATATCACAGCACGCAGTCCAGCCCCCTGCTAAGGACCAGCCAATTGTAATCACGGGGTGTGGCCAATTAGCATATCTCACGCCGTTTGTAAAAGCAACATTTAGATTTAGATTTAACATTTAGATTTAACATTTA
>JBBIGA010065954.1:0-12253 GCA_037576975.1 Alestes dentex
TATATATATAGGGAAAACTGTTATCATTAGAAAACTGTTCTGTGCATGCAGATGGTCACATCTATAGGTACGTTTCCTCTCCATTGTGTTAAAATGAATGACAACAGTAAATGAAGCTGTCGTGTGTGCATGCCTGTGGTCTGCACAAGCATTAAATTAAAGCCCAAATCAGAAACGGATCCAAATCAGAACTCGACCTCAACATGATCCAAATCAGAACCCAACACGAACATGATCCAAACCTGAACCAAATCAGAGCCAAGTCTCAACATGACCCAAATCGAAATTCAACCTGAACCTGACCCAAACCAGAACCCAACCCAAACCTTACCCAAATCAGAGCCAAACTTACACTTGACCCAAATAAGAACCCAATCAGAACATGACCCATATCAAAATGTAACCTGTACACGTCCCAAATCAGAGCCCAACTAAAACTGACCAAAATCAGAAGATGACCTTTACCTGACTCTGAACCAAATTAGAACCTCACCTGAACATGACCCGAATCAGAACTAGACCTGAACCTAACACAAATCAGAACCAGATATGAACCTGACCCAAATCTATCCTAAAATCAGAACCTGACCAGAACAGCTGGTGGTCTAGTGATTTAGGAGTTCGCCCTGTGATCAAAAAGTTGCGGGTTCGAATCCCGAGATTGCTAGTGGCACCACTGAGGTAGCCTTGCGTAAGGTGCCATCACCACACACTGCTCCCCGGGCGCTGTGTTCCTGGCTGCCCGCTGCTTCACTTGGTGAATGGGTTAAATGGCGTGAAGAATTTCATGCTGTGGTGTGTGCACATATGACAAAATGGTCACTTTACACTTTACATGACTCAGCCCCGACCCTGACCTGAACCAGACCTGAATCCATACCAAAACAGAACCTTACCCGAACATGCCTGCACTGCAGAGTGACTGCATTAATGATCAGTGTGTTGCAATGCACCGGTCCTTCTGTTATCATATCTCACAAAACAGTCACCAGTGTTAGTTAGGCCTTGCTGTGCACACAGACTACAGAAAAGGTGTGAAACAGTGCATGAAATGTACAATGACAAATTCTTTCAAATAAAAACAAATCTAATGCATAAAATATGACTCACCTGACCTGAAACAGTTCACAGTCCAGCAGAATAAACAGCACCCACGGACAGTCACTGAAGAGGTGACGTGACAGTGCTCCTGATTTTATACACTTTTAAAGCTTAGGCTGAGTGACAGACCACTAATGCATGTGTGGTGTGTGTATGCGCGAGCACATATGTACAGAGGTGTGTACGCATGTATGATTGTACTTGTGCCTGTGAGGCTGAGGTAGAGAGAGAGAGAACAAAATAAATAGGGTACAGAAAGAGAAGGGAACAATAACACGGTGCTGTACTTTATCTCCTAAGGCCCTATCTTTAGAATTTACCGAAAAACAAAAAGTGTGTGTGTTTGAGCTAGAGTGTGTATGTGTGTGATGCAGGGCTCTAAAAGAGCAGAGTTATTACACAGCTGTGTTCCAGTCAGATGAAGAATCAGGAATAGCTCAACATGAGAAAGCGAGAGATGCATGCTGGGAACTTCCTTCCTTTCCCATTGACAAATGTTACATAAATTATTCAGCTCAAAAATAAATGCCCGGACTGCCTCCAATAGCTCAGTGAATAAGAGTCTTTTTGTCTTATGTACTCAAAGCTTTGCACGGAGAGGTCAATGAAAGGCCTCTCTGAAGTGTTAGCTAACGTCTCACTGCAGAAACGACATCACTGAGAGGATCTCTCAATGTTGAAAGAGTGTCTTTTTTTATGGAGAACAGAAGGGAAGCGACATAAAACAAAGTATTTGTAAAGTTTGTTTAAACGGCAGATGACAACTTGGACTGTAGATTCTGAAATGCCTTATATGTCTGGACAGTACTTAAGAGAACAGTGATGGTAAGAAAACAGCAGGAGACACTCCACTCACTGTTCACTGGAAATATCTTGCTTTACTGGAACTTTTACTTACTGGCATTTTCTTCAGCTCTGTCTACCCTTCATATTCACTGTATAGATGTGTTAGTGTTTCATAACTACTGTTTTTGTTTAGCTGACTAGTTAGTCATGTCAAGTCTAGTCTAGTCTTGTAAAGTGAAGCGATGCCAAGCTGAGCCAAGTCACGTCATGTCATGAATTCACCATTAAGATGTACAGTTACAGACTATAGCCCATCTGATCACATGTGTAATATGCGGAAAGCAGATTTTAACCTCAGGTACCATCTTTTGTTCAGGTACAAGCAAAACCAAATGGTCATAATGACACACACTGCAGCTCATTAACCAGCCATCAGAAGTGAACTGTGTCACGCGTGAACTCACCACACAGTGTGAACAGTGGGAAATTTTGTCTTCTCCATTTAATCCATTCACCCAAGTGAAGCAGTGGGTAACCGACGATGGCGCCCAGGAAGAACTGTGTGATGTACCTTGCTGGTGCCATTGGCAGTCCTTGGATTTGAGCCCACAACGTTCCAATCACGGGGGCAACTCCCTAACCACCAGGCCGCTGCCCATTGTGAGCCTGATGTTGAAAATGTGTGCCAGTTTGTCTTTGTTTTCTAGACAGATATTTTGGGGGGACTGTCCTTGGCTAGTCGCCCTACAACGCCAGCTGGTGAAATTAACCCTAAGGTGTACAGTTATGGATTGATGCCATGCTTACTTTGACCATTCATTATTCTTTAGTTTGACCACAAGAGCATTCTGTGACCATTCTGAGACCATTGAGTGGTTGTGATTTCATTGCTATGTTAAGAGATTTTGTGCCACGTTGTGCCAATATCTAGGCTGGAAACTCAAATATCAGCATCTAATGATGTATGGGCCAAAGCATTGTTAACAATTTTTGTGCACTGCAGTCTTTACTTGTACACCGTCAAGGTCAGACCTGGGCATTTTACGGCCCAGGGGCCACAAATGGCCCTTTGGGCATCCCTGTCCAGTATGTCAGTCATAAACACAAATGAATAATGTTGTCAAAAAATCAATTCTCAGATACTAATCGATACTAAAATCTAGTATCGAGTTCGACAATTAGCACTGGTAACGATACTTAAATGCCAGTTTTGACTCTGCCGGTTCACGGAAATCGCCCGCAGACTACAACAATTTTCAACAGGCATTGTAGCGGGGAGCCCCTCCCCCGGCTACCTGGAGGACCCAATGTTTACATGAGAGCCCACTCAGGACTCATTTAAAGGTGCGTGCCACTTTTTTCCCTCCGTAGAGAGCCAGGGGGAGCTTTGGGGCTTTGGAGGCCCGAGGCTCTACCCCTGGCTCTCTACGGAGGAAAAAAGTGGCACGCACCTTTAAAAACAGCTCAGCTCCCCCAGACCTATCGAATGTGGCCAGCGGCGAAGCTCTCCTCCCCGAAGAACCATGAGCACACTTTAAATAATTTATTAAAAAGTTCCTGTGTTTGTTTTTTCTCGCCCTGTAGTATAGAAAATAATATTGAGTATCGAGCACCATCCTTAGTATTGGTATCAAGTTTTAATTTCAGTATCGTGATAAGCCTAGTAGCAGCATATCAAAATATATAATTTACTGCTTTTTACAATGGGAGAAAATTAATAGTGAGCAGAATTAAATTTAGGTGATCATTGGTTTGGCCCTCCAACACAGTTCAGATTTTTCATGTGGCCCCCTGTAGAAATGAATTGCCCAGCCCTGGTCAAGGTAGTCGTACATAGTAAAGTGGCCAGTACGGGACTTGTTTTCAGTTTTTGCAATGGACTACAGAAACATAACTATTCCATAGACTCTTTGTTTCTCTCAGGTTCAAAGACCAGCCAAACGCACGTTGCACTAAAAATCATGTTTCTTGAGTAAGAGAAATTATGTCCAACCAGTGACAGCAACACCACAAATGCAAAATGTGAGCATTCCCTCAAAGAAGATGGTGTTGGAGTTTGATCTCAAGGTGTTAAAACCTTGGTGACCACCACCCCCACACACTCTCTCTCAAGCTTTGCCTCAGTCAGATGCTCTCATTTATGCATTAATTAA
This sequence comes from Alestes dentex, assembly GCA_037576975.1. Classification (NCBI taxonomy): domain Eukaryota; kingdom Metazoa; phylum Chordata; class Actinopteri; order Characiformes; family Alestidae; genus Alestes; species Alestes dentex. The sequence continues at coordinate 4,041 of JBBIGA010065954.1, forward strand.
AAAGCCATTTCACTTACAAATGCTGTAATTATATTGAGGTTGTGATTGTCTTGTTTGTATCCTAGAATACATTGTGCTCTTACAAACGTTTCATTTATTTTCACCAAAATTGCATCTTGATTTCTTCCTAGTACTCAGTTGCTGCCAATATCTGTATAAAATAATTTACAATGGCAGGACAATCCATTAATACAACTTTCTTTCATTAGAAAATAGAGATTGTAACATGCATTACTTGATAATATTTATAAGTCTTATAAATGAATTAATGAGGCCTGGAGCCTCTACAATATAATACAGCACCCCTCCATGTGTATTTAATAACCATGTTCTCTAAAAAAAAAAATAACCTACAAAGTCACTAGATGGATATGAATACACAACAAACATGATTTTGCATAATCAATGAATGATAAACCAGGAAAGACGAGCTTTTTGTTTCTGTCAATTCTCAAAAACCGCTATCCTCAGATGTGAAGCCTGGCGACAAAGTCCCAGCTTGACTGTTCTAATAGCATTTTGACAGTGCCGAGAAGAGCTGATGCTCGCTAATTGCGATGTGCCACCAATGATCTAAAGTCCTTTCACGAATTGGGCATGACAGAATGCAAATCAAGGAGGGTTACAATTGAAAGCCTTGGCTTCGTGTGCCGCCTGCATCCTGCTGCTTTGCTAATGTTTCCTTCTTTAAGAGCTATACTGCGTAAAGCCATAACCAAAGTAGCTAATTAGTTTGTTTCATTTATGTTGACGACAGTGAAATTGCTTTATTGAAGCGACATGCTCGAACTTGTCCACGTCTGTGGTGTCTGATAAATGTTTTATGTCACAGCTCTATTGAGGCAACAAAGGAGCCTATCAAATCAGATTCATGGTCTGTAATCCTCTAATCAAAGTACTGCATCCTAAACATTGCGGCAGTGAAAGGGGCTCCCTTAGCCCGCCACCACACATGCAAATGCCATCGGCGAGTCTAATGCTCAGAGAATGGCTGCGGCGTGTTGAAGTCGTCTGAAATGTCTCCGTTTCCAAAAAAATACAGCCATGATGATCGACGAAGGAAGACTCAGTTCATTATTGAGTGATTCAATCAAACCGCAGGCTCCAGTCAGACGAAAGAGATATGGAGGCTGACCTAAATTTCAACCCGGAAACATGTCTAATAAGAAAAGCGGCAGCTGAAGTGGGTCATTATGATGAGCTGTACAAAATGAAAGATGGAAACGTTTCCAGTGACACATCAAGGCTGTACCTTAAACTGTAGGACGTTCCCAGGTGTTTAATTGATTCCACACTGGCCATCCACTTTATTAGAAACTCTTCCCTTGTGCTTCTACTCATTGTCCACCAATTGGTCCAACCACTTATTACACAGGTGCACACTTATAGACTTTTGTCCACAAGTGGGAAACCATCTTAATTTGTCAATCACTGGACCCCGCTCATGATTGGATAATTTTCAACCACAAGGGTGCTGCTTGGGTGGTGAACTTAGGACGGGTTTTTCAAGCTCAGCTCTGTTGCTGGGGTTATCTACATATTGTGGTGTCACTGATACATTTTAACAATGAAGATGATGGCGTTTATTTTAAAGTGTTCTTTGCCTGATGCCATGGAAGAGCCACTTTCGTTTCACATCTGTGATACAACTGTGGAAAGAACCTGCTAGGAAGAACCCTTATATTAGGAAAGAACAGTTTTGGTGCAGCTGGTGGCCTGGTGCTTGGGGGGTTTCCAGTGCAATTGGAGGATTGTGGGACTGAATCACAGGGCTGGCAGTGGCGCCACTGAGGTACCCTTGAGCAAGAGACCATCACCATACACTGCTCACCTGGCGCTGTATTGTCGGCTGCCGACTTCTTCACTTGGTGAGTGGGTTGAATGCAGAGAAGAATTTCGCACTGTTCACACTGTGTACTGTACTGTGCTGTGCTCCCATGTGACCATAAGGGGACACTTATGTGAAGGTAAACTTTTAGGCAAAGGTAAACTTTTACATTCACAAATCTCTCAACCATGGATCTTCAGGGACCAAAAGTGGCACTGCTTTTTTTCATTTTTGTGTGGTAATATTTTCATCCACCACACAAAAACATTAACCGCAAGACCACCTCTGTGGTAAGAAACTGACCCTTGGTGAAGGTCTGGAGAATGGCTTGCATTAACAGATGGGCATCAACAGATCTTAACTGTAGATGCCACTAACTTAGAGTGTAATTCAGTAGTATTCAACCCTTTGGTTGTTTATAGTTGAAACAGTTCAGGCTTCCATCTTGCAGACGATTACCTCCTCTGCCACATTTGCTGTAAATCAGAGCAAAACCCACTTAGGTCTCCTGTGTGCATTTGTTTATTGTTTCCCCACAAAAAAAACAAATGAGAGACAAAAATAAACAGCAACAACTTTGTGCATGATCAAGTTCCTGCATTTCAATATCCCAAAAGTGTCTATTCACAAATATTTTGTTCCCCTCTCTAATTAAAACTTGAGGCTGTGCAGGGGTGCAAACAGAGGAAGCAAAAAAAAAAGAAAAGAAGAAACCCAAAAAGCCAAAAACTCAGCTCATAATTTTTTCTCTCTTTTGAAAGTCCTCTACGCAAGTGCAATTTCCTGTCTAATTCACACACTGTATCTGCTCCTTCCCCTCCCGCTGAAGCCGTCCCGCCAGCACTTTGTGTCAGGATCCGTGCATGTGTGCTCGACATGAATCGATGCAATTTAGAAACAAAATGATTCTCGAAGCTACATGATCAATAAGTGAATATCAAGCGCTTCAAAAACAGATGCATTTCCAGCCTCGGCCCTGAGATGCACAGAAATTGATCAGTTTTTATTCCGAAGACGCTTCTTTGTGGTTGTGCCTCTCCAAAGCTAACACACTCCCTTGCTTGTCGGAGGCACTCGTAACTTATAAGAATAAAGTCCTTGGCACGCATTCACACAATGAGTGAAAAACTACTAGCTGAAGTCTAACCTCATAGGTTTTACGAGAAACTGTTCGACTGGGGAAAGTATTTGCCGCTGTTGTAATTTACCAACAGGGAAGAAGCTGCAAATCACTTTCCCATGGAATATCAGCCCAAGAACAGAAATATCCGATGCTCTGGCTTTGAAGCTTTATGCTGGATTATACTTGAGATAGGTAGAATTAATGATGGCTAGGAGCGAAGAAAGATCTGTCCATACCTCCAGACTACCTTTTCACTTTTAATCCCCATAATGTGTGACATATCCCCTATCTCTAGATTTTCGTCAGAATTTCATTGGTGAATGGTAAAAAGAAATCGGCGTTTTTCTTCACTCCTCTTGCTGAAAATGAAAGCAAATCCTCTACAAAGGCAAGAACTCACTCGAGAGAGTAGTCGAACGCTGCTGGAAGGAGAGTGATGAAACTCGCATTTGGTTTTCCAGAGTGCTCCCCAGGGAGATCTGATTGTCTTTTTTGAGTAATAAGCAAGTCTAATTGGTCAAAAGTTGGCTGTGTCTACTGACAGGTGACCTTTTGAAGTTTGCAGCTTGTGCAAAAGAGGCTAAGCCTGAATTTCACCCAAATAATCTGAATTGAGATGTTATTCATGCCCTGCTCCCGTCTAGACCTCACCTTCAAACTTGACTTTAGCTGGGGTGTTATGAGAACCTGAGATTCTTTAACACTTAGAAGTTGTAGCTACCCATGACAGTAACAAATGTATTTCTTAATGTAATTCTAAACCTTTTTGCTCATAGCTTATTGAAACATTTTGCTTATAGTACATTTAAGCAGAGAACATATAGGTATGTTTGTAAGGAGAATACATTTGCCACATTTATGTTTATTATTAAATCATTCGTATCTTTATTTTTTTGTTGGAATGGTATACTTGGTATACTATAGTGTTGGAATGGTATACTTAATTGTATTCAAATTTTACAACACTTAAACCCAGCATGGAATCATCAAGTAAAATGAAATACTTCATACAAAACATACAAAACGGAAAATGAGCTTAATGCAAAAAAAATGGAAACTTTACAACATTTCACCTGAACTTTTTGAGATTTTCTCATTAGTTGATGATCAGTGGTCTCCAACCTTGCTACTGGAGATCTCCTTTTAGCTCCAACCTTAACTGACTCCACTGGGTTCATCTAATCATTGCTTTCAGAAGTCCTTGATTAACTGGATAAGGTGTTTGATACGTCATTGGAGGTAGATCTTTATGAGGATGGCTGGTGACCGTTGGTTTAGATGTTATTTCATGAAGCATTCTGACTTTTTGGAGACACGGAGGAACACACTGAACTTTATTTATCTCACAAATGCATGTATCTTGACTCAGCGCCATCTCCTTGACCTGCCTGTGCCTGGGATATCAGTTCCTCTGGCCTAGGTAGGCTGCGGCAATCCTGGATAGCCCTCTGGGAAATCCTTTTTTCTTTTCAGCTCATGACTGAGCACTTTCAATGAAGATTTGATCTTGTAAAAATGATCTCGTATAGTGGAACAGGTTATCTGAACTGTTTTGCCAGCCCAATAAACTTTCATTCTTGGATGTCCAAGGCATGCCTATTCTAAGTACACTAAGTATCCTAAAAAGATTATGGTCTTCTCAGACACTGTGTTCAAGTTGCAGCCTAAATCCTGTACCATGTGTTAGCTGAAGGCAGACATATCCTGGATGAGTTGTTCATCAATGTACTGCTGGAGGAAATCCAGTGGGCTCCAGTCTCTATGGCAAACATTACTTCCACCTCTACTTCTATCTAATTGCACACCCTAATCTCTGATAAATGACTAGCATCAGTGCTAGATACACACAATAACATAATTGATATTCATTTATGGCATTCAGCAGACACTTTTATCCAAAGCGACTTCCATTCCCTAACTACAGGGGACAGTCTCCCTGGAGCAACTTGGGGTTAAGGGTCTTGCTCAGGAAGCCAGTGGTGGAATGCTGAAGGTAGGGTTTGAACCCATGACCTCTTGGTCCAGAGGCAAGTATCCTACCCACTAGGCCACCACCATATCCAGTTTATGTCCTTCAAATACTTAATGAAAACACATAACTTGGAAAACGCATAACCCCCTAGAATGAAGCAAATTTCTTTTACTAGTTTTTGTGCTCTCATTATTCATTGCCTATTGAAAAGATTTGTTTCAAGACAGCAACAGAGTCTTCACTAGTATCAATGTTAGACCGCATTCCAAGTACAGTCCAAAAAATAGAAGATATTTGATATTTGCTAAAAACAGAACAAATTTGAGATGCAGTTTATGTCCTTCAAGTACTTCTATGCTAAACAGCTATTCAGAACGTCTGCAGATAACGGAGCTGACCAGCACAAGCTCAGACCAATTGTGGTCATAATCAGGGTAAAGATCATATAATGTAATCCCATCTTAAACTAAGACCAGGGTGGCATTTCCTATTGAAGACTCACTTGTGTCTACTTAAAGCCATCATGTTGTTCGCAGACAAGTCCTAGATGACAAATCTCTCTTTTCAGTGAAAGGAAGACGAAAAGGAGCCTTGTTTTCTGTCTTTTGAAAAGGTGGAGGTGGGGTTGGAGCAAGCTAGCTGGATATCACGCTGCTCCTGATTGATCAGGAGAAAGGCTTTGTTAATCTGCCCCAAAGCTTGCCACGTTTAGTCCAAGCCACTAGCTCCCATACCTGCTGTAAAGCCCCCACAATGGGCCACGAGTCCCCAGGCCAGGCAGGAGGGGGAGAAGGTTGTTGTTTTGCATGAACAGAGCAAAAGATCACCACCAAATCCTGCGTAATCTTCCCCTAAGCTACAGAGCAGCTTCGAAAAGGCCTGAAAGCTTTGAAGAGCTGGAAAGTCTGGCTCTCAGCTTGCCAAAACAGGTTCCATCTCAGTCAAGCTTTAAATATCTTTTTCTCAACCCGAATGGATATGACTGCTTATAATGGGGTTTAGTCAGGTTTCGGACATCACGTGACAAATATTTTATGGCCAGGTTTTTCAAAGTATCTCCCACCTTGTGTCTTTCACATGCTGCAGAGTAATTAACTAGGAATGTTTCATTTTACTAGGTGGCTGGAAGGTTGTAATGTGTAACCTCTACAACACCTCATGGTAGGTCTAGGCCTACAGGGACCAGTGTATTAGGTTCCATGGGAGGAGCAATGAAGCCACAGACAAGTGCTGAAGTGTAATTGTTAGGCTTTGTTTCAGAGTCACACTGGAATTTTGTAAAAAAAAAAATCAGCATCTCTATGAGTATGACAACAATTCCATGCCAGGGGCTGTTAAATTTCTACACAAGCACCTCATTCTGCTTTATGAGGTACTGATTAGTACCTGAATCAAATCTTATTTAATGAGGAAAAGTATTTAAAAAAAAAACACTGCTGCAATCAACACTCTCCTCTCGCAGTGTGACCAGCTGGATGGCAATTATTGCCATTTTGTTTAAGAGTGAACAAGAGATTTGTTTTCCTTGAATTATTCAAGTTCTGCAAACACTGCATCATTTCGCTTATTTTGATGTTTTGTAATTTCCTTTAAAATTATGCTTTAAAGAACAATATTTTTATTTGGAAATTGGGAGAAATACTGTCAGCAGTTCTTAAAAACAAAGGTGAAGCTGTTCAGTTCAATTCTTGCACCTATAAAAGATAAAACCTGAGAAAGTGAACATTTTCGCAGTGGTCTCTCATTTTTTCTGGAGCTGTATTAAAGGTAAGTATTTATGTAGTTTGGGTGGAATTTGATTCTGTATTTTAAACGAAGCCACTGTTACTTATAGTTACTAGTATTAGCCTTTTACTTTAGCTATTGCTTACCTATGTCTTTTGTTAAGTTTGAAATTTGTTTCTTTCTTGGACCGTTTTTCTGAATAAAGTTACCTAGGGCATTTTTTTGACTCTAACTAACCTTGTTTATTATACAATTTAAAAGTAGAGTTGAAAGAAATATGATTATTCCCCAAACATCAATTTAAAAATAGTTTTAGAAAATCTTAATAAACCACTCCTTTCTGTGCAATGTCAAACTCAAATAAAAGCACAAAAAAGCTGCACAATAAGCTCCACCAAATAAAAAGGTGTTTGGTGCAAGAGAAAAAACAAACAATTCAAGATGATAAAATGTGAGTTTGGCAGCAGGTCCAGTTACTGTGACAGTCTCTGAATCAAACTACAGTCTCTGAAAACTACAAACTACAGTTCACGTATCTCCCTTTACCGAAGAGTGTTCGCTGGCGGCTCGTAACACTGAATCCTGACGTTTCCAGACAAAAAAAAAATAATACAGCGCCATACCAAAAAATAATCAGTAACAGTGATGACACTGAACTAAACTAAACTGAACTAAAATTACATTTAAAATGTAAAATTACATTTCAAGACAGCAACAGAGTCTTGACTAGTATCAGTGTTAGATTGCATTCCAAATACAGTCCAAAAAATGGAAGATATTTGATATTTGTTAAATACAGAACAAATTTGAGATGCAGTTTATGTCCTTCAAATACTTCTATGCTAAACAGCTATTCAGAACGTCTGCAGATTACAGAGCTGACAAGCACAAGCTCAGGCCAATTGTTGTCATAATCAGGGTAAAGATCATATAATGTAATCCCAGCTTAAACTAAGACCAGGGTGGTATTTCCTATTGAAGACTCACATGTGTCTGAACTAAACTAAACTACATTTAAAATGAGATAAAACAACAAACAACTACACGCTCAAAATGGTGGACACAAAGAACAAATCTGAACTAGCACTAGCATAACCATACCACACTAGAAGTGTAGCATGAAACACACCAGCAATAACATGCTTAATCACAACATATTTTATACTTATTTCACCCTGAATTCAATCTGAACCAGGCTTACATGCATATTATACACCCTAAAACTTCTCAGGACAGTTTAAGCAGTGAGGACTTTTTGTCTATATATTTTTTTTTTTCTTTTAGCGAACACAGTCGCTTCTGTCACAGTCCAGGAATGCCTCAACTCTCCTCTCCTTCTCTTTCTCTTTCTTTTTTTTAAAGGGAGTCAAAAAAGTTTCAACAGTCATTTTAAATTTTTTTCCATTTTATTATTATTTTATTAAACCTACAATACTGCATTTTTCCAGTGTGGTTCCACACCACAACTGATCAAGATGGCAAAGCCACTCTCTGTTCAGACGCCTTACAGTTGATATTGGAAGAGACAGAGGGTTTTGATGGTGATGCAGAGGAAAAAGTTTCAG
>JBBIGA010065974.1:0-12253 GCA_037576975.1 Alestes dentex
TTTGTGCAAAGAACTTCATGAACATGTTTTGTATAGCCCATAGACCTATTATAACTAAAGTGAATTTTGCATAATAAGTCCCCTTTAATATATATTCACCCATAACGTCTCACATCTTGTGTTCTGTGCAGGTTAATACAACTGCATTTTTGAGTGTAGGTTAGGCTGCTGTGTAGTCCCTGTTGTTGTCTGGTGGACTCAAGTGGGGCTGAACCTGTCCTCACCTCTGGCAGTAGTAAAGTCTCTGGCTCTTCCAGCTCTTTCAGTTCTTCCTTCTCCTCCTTGTTAAAGTAGCTAAAAGAGAGAGAGACTGCCTGTGTTTCAGTGCTGGCTAGCATGGTGTTATCAAGTGACTGTTTAAGTATTTGTGTGATTAAAGTGCTTCGTGTTTTGTAACTGCATCTGCATCCTCCTTCCCTGTGGTGACATGAGAGATGACCACACCATCCACATGGACACAACAGGTGTCCTGTTGCCCACAGAGGAGGACTTCCTGCAGCTACAACGGCTGGTAGGACAAGAAGACATCAACCTACAAGGGTGGTATCTGAATTGGTGCTCAACCTGAGGCAAGTAAATCCACCTGCTCAGGTTCCAACACCACCATCACCCACCCAGATCACTCCTGTTCACCCACCAATGACACATCAGGCTTCACTCCCGGAGAGGTATGGGGGCAACCCATCAGGATGTCAGAAATTCACCATAGACTGTGAAATGTATTTTTCAGAGTTCCCTGACATGACTACAACCCAGAAAGTATCCACACTGATCCAGCAACTCATGGGGTGTGCTTAGGACTGGGCTAACAGCTCTGCTGTTCAGGAGTATACCACCTTCCTTCCCTTTATTCAGATGGTCTTTGATCATCCAGACTAGGGGCAAGTCAGCAGCACCCGACTCCTCCAACTGCAACAGGGTGAAAACTCTGCAGCTGATTTTTCAATTGAGTTCTGCATTTTAGCTGCAGAAAGTGGCTGGAACAAACCTGCTCTCATAGCACTGATAGTTACTAAAATGACCCTTCTACTATGAATCTCTATTAATCATGACCATCGTGAAAATGTGCAATTCCTATTATTAAAACGAGCAAACCCATCCTTAGTACTGGGATTGCCCTGGCTAAAACAGCACAACCCACAATTAGATTGGCAAAAGTGTGAAATATTGGCCTGGTCCCCATCATGTCAGGGTTCATGTTCAAAGCCAATGCTTCACTCTCATGCGTCCCCCACCTCATCTCCCTGTAAATATCCCTAAACAGTGTCAGGACATTGCAGAGGTTTTCAGTGCCTATAAGGCAACCCGTCTCCCTCTGCACCGGCCATGGAGCTGCACTATAGACCTCCTGCCTGAGACTGCACCGGCCCTATCCATCGTCCGAGGTGGAAACCAAGGCAATGGAGGACTACGTGGTTGAGACACTTAAGTAGGGCTTTATCAGGTGGTCCATGCCCTTTGCATCGGCTGGTTTCTTTTATATTGAGAAGAAAGATGGCAGACTCCAACCCTGTATAGACTACCAGGGGCTCTTCCACTGATCCCTTCGACCATTGAGTAGCTTAGAGGGGCGAGTGTGTACACCAAACTCGACCTGCAGAGTGCATACAACCTTAGTGTGAATCCGAGCAGGCGAAGAATGGAAAAGGGCCTTTAGCAACACCTCCAGCCATCACCATCATCATGTAATGCCATATAGATTGATAAATTCTCTGTCCTTCTTTCAGTCATTCATGAACAATGTCTTCCAAGACATGCTAAACAAATTTGTTGTTGTCTATTTAGATGACATGCTTATCTATAAAAAAAAATTAGAGGAATACATTCGAAATGTCCTCTATTGCCTTCTTGCACAATGGTTGTACGTCAAATCTGAGAAGTGTGAGTTTCACATGAAGGAGTGCTCCTTCTTTGACCACCAGATTGGTCTGAAGGAAGTAAGCATGGATGAGAAAAAGATGTCTGTGGTGTCTAAGTGGCCGGAGCCGCGGTCAGTAGCAGAATTGCAAAGGTTCCTGGGTTTCGCTAACTTTTCTCGCAGGTTCACCCAGGGTTTCGGCCCTGAGACAGCACTGCTCACAGGCCTACTCAAAGGTAAACCCAAAAGGATCCACTTCACCCCTAAGGCCCATGAAGCGTTTAACAAGTTAAAAGGGCTTTTTACCTCAGCCCCTATCCTAAAACTACCTAACCCAGCAAAGCCATTTATTGTTGAGGTTGATGCCTCAGAGGTCGGTTTGGGGACGGTGCTGTCTCAGAGACATAGGACTCCGGAGAAACTCCACTCTTGTGCCTTCTTCTCGAGGAAGCTGACAGGTGCAAAGAGAAACTATGATACTGGTAACCACGAGCTGCTCGCAGTGAAGGCTGCATTAAAGGAGTGGAGGCATTGGTAGGAGGGGGCCCAACACCCTTTTACTGTTCTGACTGACCACCATAACCTTGAATACATCCGGCAGGCCAAAAGGCTAAACACGCAACAGGCACACTGGGTTCCAGTCTGTGTTCAGGCACTATGGCATCCCGGAGGACATCTTGTCTGATTGGGGGCCCCACTTCACCTTAAGGGTTTGGGCAGCCTTCTTTAGGAAGTTAGGGTCCATGGTCAGCCTGGCCTCGGGCTATCACCCACAGTCCAATGGTCAGGCTGAACCCAGGACCTCAGTAGATTCCTCCGGGCCTACTGCCATAGTAGGCAGCATGACTGGGCAGAGTACACCCAGAACTCATTGAGCCATTCCACAACTGGCCTAACACCCTTTGTGTGTGTGCTTGGACATCAACCTCTGCTCTCTCCGTGATGTACCTGAGTTGGATGGCTGGTTCAAGAGGGCAGAGCAGTGCAGTGCAGCTGACCGGCGCAGGAGGGAGGCACCAGAATACCAGGCTGGAGATCGGGTATGACTATCAACAGGGGACTTATGTTTAAGTTTCATTGGTCCCTTAGTAATAGAGAAAATAGTGAACCTAGTGTCTGTTAAGCTTAAGGTACCCACTCACATGTGTGTTTCTTCTGTTTTTCATATGTCTCTCTGTGGTGGCCTAGGGTAACAGACCCCAACCGTCCTTTTGTTCCTTTTACTTTAAGTTTGATTTTACCCTTTTAGGACCTCCTGGAGCACAAGAAATGAATGAGTCTCACTCACATACATTTTTCTGAGCAAACGGTTTATTTCTTTTTGCAGGAAAAGTAGACAGTGTCACCATAGCCCCTCATGCAGTTCCCCCTCCCTTGTACACCACCCAGCTCACAGCAGTTTCTAGGGGAAAGATACAGATTTCTCATGCAATCACACTCTAAAATAGGTCTTTCCGTCAGCACCACACTCACAGCACTGCACTCTGAGTGGACCCACACCTTCCTCGCACCCACACACACACACAAGGGATTGGACACACCAAGGGCATACAAATCACACTACCCACGCTCCAACACCAGAAATAAACCCACACTTAAGACAAAACAATAAACAAAACAAACACAAAAGATAAATCAAACTTAGAAAGTCCTGGGCCTCCACGCTCCTACCGTGAGGCCCTCTAACAAAAGAAACAAAAGAAAATAAATAAAAACCCCAAAGCTCAGACCGTGCCCAGTCCACTGTACTTGCCCTAACTGTGTCTCCGCTCTTTCTGTCAAGGGAAACCCGGCTCCTTCACACCGCACGCTCTCAGCACGCTGCAATGTCCCACACCGGCTCCACTGCACCACCAGCCCTCGTGGCCATGCGCCGTTTCCTCCTCGCTGCCAGCTGATCGGCCCACGCCGTCCGTCCCTCTCACGCCGCTTCGTGTCTATAGACAAACAGATCGCACACCTCAGACCCGTACTGAAGGATCACCTCCTGCCAGATGTCTCGGGCCGCTCTCTCTGCCGTATGATCTCTTGTAGGCACTGCTAATGCAAAACTGGAAAATATGTCAATCGCAGTCAATATATACGGGTACAGGTCCCCCAGTCGCCCCAAGGACAGAAAGTCCACAGCCATTACCTCCCAGGAGTAAGTGGCAGCAATCGGCCCTAGAGCAGGGGACTTACCTTTTCCTCAGGAGCCCACCAGGCACTCCTCACATTCCCCCTGCCATTGCTCAATGTCTCTCCGCAGCCCAGGCCAATGGACTCTCTCTTGCAGGGCCCAAACCATCTGTCGGCCTCGTATGTGCCCCAAAGCCTCATGATACTCTCTCCATACATTACGTCTTTTGCTGACGGGTAACACCACCCTCCATCGCTCTTTTCCACACCTCCAGGAGCGATGCTGCAGCACCCCTCAGACAACCTTCAGTTCATCCCACAGCAAGCACCGGCCAGCCCAGGATACGTTTTTTTCTTACCCCGGATCGCACCCACTCGCGTACTTGGGCCACATCGGGGTCCTGGCTCTGCCGCTCCGCCCACTCCTCGTTGGTCCCTACCTGGCCCACTCAGGACCCCCCGGGTCGTCGGGACAGGGCATCAGCGTTCTGGTGCTCAAGGCCTGGTTTGTGGCGCAACTCAAAGTCAAATGATGCAAGCTGTCCGGCCCAGTGCTGCTCTACTGCCCCCAGCTTGGCCATCTTCAGGTGTAGGAGTGGGCGATGATCAGTATGTATGTTGAATCTAGCACCCCACAGGTAGTCCTTAAACTCTTCTACCACCGCCCATTTCAGTGCTAATAACTCTAGCTTAAAGGCACTATAATTCTGGTCGTTCTTCACGGAGTCATGCAAACTCTGGCTAGCATAGGCTATAACCCGCTCCTGCCCCGCTTGCACCTGGGTCAGCACTGCCCCTAACCCCTGGAAGCTTGTGTCAGTGTAAAGGCAGAATGGTAGAGCATAGTCAGCATAGGCCAGCCCCGGGGCCTCCACCAGGGCCGTCTTCAGGGCCTCAAAGGCCTGCTGACACTCTTCCATCCAGACCACCTTCTGTCGGGATGCAGCCCCAACCCCTTTCAACAACCCTTGGAGGGCCCCAGCCTTCTTGGCGAACCAGGGCACAAACCGGTGATAGCCTACAAAGCCCAAGAAGGAGCACACCTCCCTCACTGTCGTTGGCTGTGGCCAGTCCCATACTGCTTTCATCTTCCCGGGGTTGGTGGTCATCCCTTCATGGCTGACGACGTGACCCAAGCAGTGGACCACCTGCTGAAACAGCTGACACTTCTCAGGCTGCAGCTTCAGCCCATGGGCCTCTAGCCGCTGGAACACACCCTCCAGATGCCGCAAATGAGACCTGAAATCAGGAGAATACACAATTACATAAATAAATCAATAAATAGTTGTGAACTTGCTAACCCAAACAGCGTTGCATCAGTCTTTGTAAAGTTGCAGGAGCGTTACACAAGTCAAACGGCATACATTCGAACTGGTAGAGGCCCATGGGCATTGCAAAGGCGGTCTTTTCTTTATCTTCAGGGTGCACTTCCACCTGCCAGTGACCACTGGCCAAGTCCAAGGTGGAATACCAAGCCGCCTTCTTCAGCCCAGTCAGCGACTCCTCAATCCTTGGCAGTGGGTATGCATCTTTGTGGGTCACCACATTTAGCTTATGATAGTTGACGCAGAATCTCCAAGACCCATCTTTCTTTTTGACTAGCACTACGGGGGCAGCCCAAGGGTTAGAACTCTCCTTCACCACTCCTCCTTCCAACATATCTTTGAGGAGCTCATGCAGTTTAGGATACAAACTTGGAGGCACTGGCCTGTATCATTCTCGGATGGCCGTGGCCGCCCCGGTCAGGATGTAATGACAAACCACGTCAGTCCGCCCATAGTCCTCCACACTTCCAGGCCCAATCCTTTCTACTCTAGCCAGAGTTCGACAAGAGAGGAGCTACACGGGATATGTGTGGAGGTTGCACGCACACCCAGAGAGGCATCTTTCCCCCCCAGATGCACACCACAGCCCGGCCCACACACCACTCCTGCTGTCCCCCTCGATAATGCTCCACCAACACTTGTTCTCCCTCTTTGAGCTGGCCTTGGGGCACATCCGCCCATAATCACCACACTGGGGAATCTCGCGACCGTGAAGTCCAACAGCGCATAGCCCATGTACGGAAGTGACAGCCCGTTCACTGCTTTCAGAGACAACCATGGCACCTCTTCCGCACACTTAACTCTGGTGCCCCCAACACAGCGCGTGAACAGACTGTGACTGAATAAGGTTACCTGCGAGCCAGTATCCAGCATACATGGGACCGGCCTCCTGGCCGCCAACACCTCCAGGACGGGACTCTCCTCAACCAGCACCTCCCTAAGGGCAGTCCCAGCCGGTGCTGCTCGCATCTCTGACCGTACCCCCCTACTATTTATTGGCTCATTATCTCGACAGGGGCAAGCCCTCATGTGGCCGGACTCAACACACTGCAGGCAAATGGGCCGCCCTTGTTCATCCCATCGAGGACCCCCTGACCTCAATGACCCTCGGCTGCAATGGCAGGGTGGGGGCAGTACATTGGCCACTCCCCTGGCCAGCTCCCTCAGTCCAGGTGTCAATTTCGCGAGCAGGACCTCGCTCAGCCCTTGCACCTGCTCACGGAGCTCCTGACACACCTCCTCTTGCAATGTTTTCTGCAGGGCTTCTAAGTCTAAGGGAGGCCCAGTGGCAGGCCCCGGGGCAGCCTCTGGTGGAAACACGAAAGTACAGCGAGCCCGCACTATCTCCAGCTCCTCACCCTCACTATCTTCCTGCTCCATCTCTTTGACCTCTTCGCAGGCCTCTTTGAAAGTGAGTCGGCTGGCTCGTCGAATCAGCCGCTGCAGTTCTTTCTTCCCAGGGCCACTCCTCAGGCCCGCCACCAGTCATCGTCCCCTTCTCTGCTGGGCTCTTTCCGGTGCCACCTGGAATGAGACTCACAGAGACGAAGGATGAACAACCCCACCCTCTCCCCGGGTTGCTGCTGATAAGTAAAAAAGTCAGCCCTCAGCTCTGCTGTGTCCCGTTGCCCTTCCACTAGGAGCTCTACCTCCCACCTAGCTTCCCCTTCTAGGGCACTTAATACAAAGTTGACTTGCTGGATGGTGGACAAACTCTGGGCCCGGATGCCTATCTCCATGGTCTGCCGCCACTCCTGAAACTAAGCTTTGGTGGAACCATTAAACTTGGCCATCCAGCCCCCCCCCAAGAACTAGGGAAACCACCCCACCTCTCCACTGTCATGTTGTACCTCATTCCTGCCACTTGGTTCCTCATTCCTGTCACTTGGTTCCTCATTCATTCCGTACCCAAGGAGATCCTGCCGGCTACGCCAGATCAAACGGTGTGGTGGCCTAGGGTAACAGACCCCAACCGTCCTTACTTATTTTCTTTTGTTCCTTTTACTTTAAGTTTGATTTTACCCTTTTAGGACCTTCATTGCTTGGAGCACAAGCAATGAATAAGTCTCACTCACATACGTTTTTCTGAGCAAACGGTTGATTTCTTTCTGCAGGAGAAGTAGACAGTGTCACCATAGCCCCTCATGCAGTTCCCCCTCCCTTGTACACCACCCAGCTCACAGCAATTTCTAGGGGTAAGATACAGATTTCTCACCCAATGACACTCTAAAATAGGTCTTTCCGTCAGCACCACACTCACAGCACAGTACTCTGAGTGGAACCACACCTTTCCTCGCACCCCCCCACACACACACAGGATTGGACACGCCAAGGGCATACACATCACACTACCCACACTCCTAATCCCAGAAATAAACCCACACTTAAGACGCAACAATGAACAAAACAAACACAAAAGATAAATCAAACTTAGAAAGTCCTGGGCCTCCACGCTCCCATCGTAAGGCCCTCTAACACAAAAGAAACAAAAGAAAATAAACAAAAACCCCAAACCTAAGACCGCCCCTCTCATGCTGCTCCATGTCTATAGACAAACAGATCACACACCTCAGACCCTCTTCCCCAACTCAACCCCCAAAGGGCTAGCCACAAGCACCCAGATAGCAGAAGCTATTTCCCTTTGAGCCGGCTAGAGTATGCAGGTGTCTGAGCGCTGCTCGCTCGTCTCTCTGTCCGTCTCCACTTCTCTCCGTCTCCCCTCGCTTGGTCCTTGCGTCTTTCTCGACTACCAACTAGCACCTGAAACAGAGAAACGGCCACGAACGCAGCAACAGAGGCCAGATAGCTACTGCCTCTCCCCCTCCCGGTGTCCTTGCCGCACGGACTCAAGATCCACTCACATGAAGTCCCCGCCAAGAGTAAGTCCAATAGGGCAGCAGCTATCTGAAAAAGTCCCTCAATACAGTTTCTTTATACCTAAAAACAGCGTGTCTTCATCCCCCCAAGCGAGCACCCCAAACGCTGGTTGCCGCCAAGGCCCCAGGCTCCACCCTCCCAGCTCTTTACCCCAAAGCTGGCCAATTGCTGTCCAGGGGCGGAGCCACACAAACCTTTCTCTCCCAGGGCTAGAATAAATCTACACCCCCATGAGCAACACAAAAAAACCAAGTAAGAAATACAAAGACCCAAAAACCCTTAAAGAAAAAGAAAAGAAATAAATACCCTCATCGTGCCAGGACATGACATCTCCTCAGGCTAGCAGTTTGGGGACCCCTGGGTGCTGGAGAGGTGAGCCCAACGCTCCCTGAAGTGGTGGAGATTGAGGCCTTGGTGGATCGTCTGGCTCCAGGTCCTCAGGGATGTCCTCCCAGCCAACCATTCCAGCCCTGGAGACTGGGTCGTCCTGGACATCCTCGTTTGAGTCCGGGGATGGCTGGAGCCTCCTAATCCCCCTTCAATGGCCGGCTCTAGAGGGGGGGTACTGTCACATTGGCGCCGTCTCCACTGCACCTCCAGTGTTCACGTTCCCCAGATTTCTGAGCTGTCCTGTCAAGCCACCCCTGTCCATGTAGAGGTCTGTTTTGGTTTTGTGCGTTGTTATGTAGCGCATCTGTGTTAGGTTAGCCCTCATGTTCTCCCTAGTATGACGTAGGCAGGATTTCCATAGTGTTTCCAGTGGTCTCCCCTCATTAGTTAACAATATAATTACTGTCTTGTGTCTCTGATTGGTTGTTGTGTTCCTGCTTCCTTGTGTCTCTGGGTTTAAAAAGGCCACTGTTCTGGTAGTATGCTGTGTGGTCACCATCATACTTTCCTGGATTCATGTTCGCCCTTTCTCGTATCTGGCTAGTGGACGTTCTTGGCTACTGTGGGAGAACAGTAAGAAGTCTTCCTCTTTGATATTTATCAGGTGAACTTCCCTGTGGTGACAAGACAGTAAAGCACACAGATTAACAATGCCAAGAAGAAAGGAGGCATCCGAGGACATCGGGAAGAAGGTGGTGGCAGCCCATCAGTCTGGGGAAAGCTACAAGACCATCTACAAAAGATTCCAGCTCCATCCTTGTACTGTAAGACCAATCATTTACAAATGGATGTCCACCAAAACTTTCACCAAGAAGCACCACAAAAATAATAATTCAGGACAATCCATACATCACCCCGAGAGTTGCAGACCTCTCTAGCAGCATCTGGGATAAATGTACATGCATCTACAATCAGGCAAAAAGTGAATAGAAATAGTATTCATGGGAGAGTCACTAGAATGAAGCCTCTGCTTTCAAGAAAGAACAAAATTGCCCGTTTAAACTTCACCAGAGAACACTTGGACAAACCAGAGGCCATTCTCTGTACAGATGAGTCCAAAATTTAATTATTTGGCCAATCACAGGCACAATGATTGTGAAGGTCAATACTACATATGAATAAAAGAACCTCTCCCTGACAGTGAAGCATGGTGGTGAAAATATGAAAGTCTGGGCCTGCTTTTCTGCCTCCAGACCTGGATGACTCCATATTATCCAGAGAACCATGAATTCCCATGCCTATCAACACATTTTTGACCAGAATCTCCTGCCATCAGTCATGGAGTTGAAGCTGGGATGGAAATGCATTATGCAACACAGCAACGATCCAAAGCATTCCAGCAAAACTACCAAGGAATGGCTTGAGAGCAAGAAGATTCACACTCAGGAATGACCAAATCAAAGTCCAGACCTCAATCCCCATAGAAATGCTGTGGCAAGAGAAATTCTGTTCTGCAAGAAGGAGTGGGCAAAAATCCCCAAAAAACACTGGTTTGTGGTCACAGAAGATGTTTGGTTTGCAAACTACTGACGAAATATTCACATACTTTTGCACATGGCAGACGTTCTGTTTTCTGAAAGATAAATTACTTTCATTGAATAAATCATGAAAATATATCTCGTTTCTGTGTGTCCTTTATTTGGAAGTTCTGCTTTATGAATTGGGATTTAAATGTCCATTTCATGTGGTTATTTTAATTTGTTTTAGAGAACAATGACAATTTTGGAGGTTTCACAATTTTTCAAGCAGTACTGTATAGTTAGCTGCCCAGACTCCCTTGGTAACGCTCCCTCAAATGTGGCACTGGCATGGCTCGACCTGTAAGAACTTCATGCTGTGTTAATGTGTTACTCTGTTAGCTTGCATGCAATAACGTGTTAGTGCTCTGCCCAATTTAGCTTGGTGTCAGCGCAAATCTTATTGAGCTTAGCCTTCAAGGCCCTATTCACTCATTCTACCATTCCCTCTAACCTCTGCTTGATTTTCAATAGCTGTAACACCTTCTCAAAACATTCTGTATGAAGGCTGCACCATATACTTAAATTTCAGATGGAATGCCAAACCTAGGTATTCTACGGACCATTTTACAAGGGCATTCATCATTTTGTTCATGCTTCAGTCATCATTGCTATGCGTTGTGCAGTTTTTACTGGGCAATCCTCAATCCACTCAGCACTAAATCCTGTTATACCTAAAAAGGTCATAATTGGTCCTACTGTTACTGGTTAAAGGACCTTGCTGATCCCTTTCTGTTGAATGTGACATTATTCTTCCTAAGTACTCTACCTGTGGCAGGCAGAATTGCAATTTTGCCTGAGACACCTTGTGTCTTCTTTAACCCGCTTTGAAGGACTTTTACAGAGTCCTGATGACATTGTTCAGTTGTTTGGGAGCATACTATCAGGTCATAACATACTGTAGGACAGTTCAAACTGGATCTTGTTCTTCCAAATCCCGCTTTGGTGCTTGACTATTAGTGTTGTGCCAGTTCACACTGTTTTCCAAAACGGAGCTGCTTTCCAGACAGGCACTATGCTGCTGCTCTCACAGTTCACTTCGCCATGCATTTTGCAGTATGTTTTGAACCCGTTGATCACATTCTTTAATTAAAACAGCACGTATGTTCAATTTTTTTTATTTTCTGGTTGGTAACACCACAAGCTGCATAGGTGGCTTATTAAAAAGCAAACATCTTCAACCTCTGTGGCTCCGCAGGCTGCATCACTGCTACCAACACGGAGCACGGAGCACCGCATTCTCAATCCACTCTACCTCCACCAAACAATACTGCACAATATTGTACAATGCTCAAAATTTGTGGGGGTTATGTTACAAAAGCACCCATGAATTTTGAAAAACCACGTTGTGATGTGGTTAAAAAATGCCTATAAATGCCTATCACCACACGCTCCAACTAGAAGCAGTGGATGACTGCAGAGGTGCGCACGCTGCTGAGAACCTGAGACACCGCCTTCAAATCAGGTGACAAGGCTGCCCTGAGAACAGCAAGGGCCAACCCGTCCAGGGACATCAGAGCAGCGAAGTGTGCCCACGCCCAGAAAATCCACAGCCACTTCAAAGACACTGGGGATGTACAGCGCATGTGACAGGGCACCCAGGCCATCACCAACTACAAGGCATCTCCTCATGCCTGTTATAGTGGGGCCTCCCTTCCAGATGCGCTGAACAACTTCTATGCATGGTTTGATGCCCACCCCACCTCCCAATGACCATGCTCTGTCTGACCGTGGTAGATGTGAGGAACAACTGCCTCCTGCACTGAACCCCCTGCCATTCGCATACCGTCCCAACCGTTCCACAGATGATGCCATCAACACCACCCTTCACCGGGCCCCAGTCACCTGGATAAAAAGGACATATGTTAGAATGCTGTTCATAGACTTCAGTTCAGCATTCAGTGCCATCATTCCTCAGCGTTTGATCAGGAAGCTGAGACAGCTGGGCCTAAACACCTCCCTCTGCAACTGGGTGCTGGACTTCCTGACTGTGAGACCTCAGTCAGTCAGGATCGGGAGCAACATCTCCAGCACCACCATGCTGAACACAGGGCCCCCCCAGGGCTGTGTGCTAAGCCCTCTACTGCTCACGCTGCTGACCCACGACTGTACAGCAATGCACAGCTCGAACCACATCATCAAGTTCGCTGATGACACAACTGTGGTGG
>JBBIGA010066023.1:0-12252 GCA_037576975.1 Alestes dentex
GTGTCTGTCAGTGTGTCTGTCTGTGTGTATGTCTGTCAGTGTGTGTGTCTGTCAGTGTGTCTGTCAGTGTGTCTGTCAGTGTGTCTGTCTGTGTGTGTGTCTGTCAGTGTGTCTGTCAGTGTGTCTGTCTGTGTGTGTGTCTGTCAGTGTGTCTGCCAGTGTGTCTGTCTGTGTGTGTCTGTCAGTGTGTCTGTCAGTGTGTCTGTCAGTGTGTCTGTCAGTGTGTCTGCCAGTGTGTCTGTCAGTGTGTCTGTCTGTGTGTCTGTCAGCTCGGCAGCAGTATGTTTCACCACTGTGACTTCCTGTCTATTGGCATACAGAAAGATCAGAAAAGTCTCTTTTCTCAAAACATAACATTGAACAAGACAGAACATTTCATACATGTAAAAATTCTCAGATTAATTAGTGAAAAGAAAGTAATAGCAACAACAACAATAAAAACGGAAAAAAAAAATAATGTCAAGTAGAAATGTAATACAACAAGGGAAACAGTGATAAGTAAAAACACTGGTAAAGATCTTTACAAACAAGGCAGTTACGTTTCTCTAGATCTGGGTTTGTGTGTCTAAGGGGGGGGTCTCTCACTGTCTCTGAGTCTCTTTCTCTCAGTCTCCCTCTCTCTCTCTCTCTTTCTCTCTCTCTTTTTGAATTGTCTGGTTTTGTGGAATGTAAAATATTCAAGAAATGCTGTCAGTGCACTAATCGGATTGAGTGCTGTGTTGGTCAGGAGGAACCTGCAAAAAAGTCCAAAACGTCCTCACAGGTCACAGAGTCCACCACTATTTCACAGCGAAAATTACACGATTTTTTAAATTACATGTGCTCAGAGCGTGCTCAGAGTGTGTTTAGATTTGAATTTCTTCACAGTGGTGGTGAATAGAGACATCAACACAAATACAGCCATTTTATTCATTCTCAAAACCCAGTGAAGCTCCATGTATTTCTTTGTATTTAAATGGATGCTGCTGCTGATAAAATAGTGGAGAATCTGAACTAAATCACTCTTCTTTGGGGACTATTTTGCCTCACAATGTCCTGCATGTATCCTGCCACCATTTACTTCTAGGACCAAAAGCTTCTTAGGTGTCAGGCAGCGCAACCATAACAATTTCAAGGAATAACTTTCTGTGAGGGATATTTTAGAGACGGATGTGTGGTTCCATTCACCTCCACTGTGAGCAGTTCTGACTCTGTGAATTTCACACCAAACCCAATCAGAACCGCCACTGTTAACACCTTAAACACTAAATTATGGGGGAATCTGTGGAATTCCACTTAAAATGTTGTTCAAATGTGGTTAGATGACTACAAAACTTGGTCATTTTTGTTTTCAGTTTTTATTTACTTTAGTGACAGATCCACAGTTGAGCTACAGCCCTCTCTAGCACCCAGAGACCCCATAATAGAAGAAAACCTGCTGCGGATGAAAAGCGGCAAAGCCAGCGCTGATCCCTACTCAAACACACACACACACACATACACATACACAGCCAGTGAATGTCCTGAGCGACTAAAAAGTCAGCAGCCAGCAGAGCTTCAAGTACACACACTCCATCAGAACAAACACACACACACACACACACACACACACACACACTCCATCAGCATCAATACTGCTCCACCGGGCACCTTCACGCACAGACCAAATTACCCCAGATAAGCAGTTTGGACTTTCTTCTTCTGTCCCGTGCACACAGAGGACAGAGAGGCATCATATCAGCTGACACAAAATGATGGCTTGCTGTGATGCATAATTAATTGTAATAATAATAATATTTTTTGGGTGCCCTTCATTCCACTGATGCCGGTAATAATAACAATAATAATAATAATAATAATAATAATAATAATAATAATAATAATACCTTAGTAGATTTACAAATTGTCATATTGTGAGATGTAGTTACACAATCATATATGTAGGTGGCACTATGGTGCTATATTGGCACTGGTGTGGTGTGCTGTGATTGGAGTCCAATTGGTTTTGTTGACCAGGGGATGATGGTCGGGTTTTACTTTATTTTCATTTCCGTAGCAGGAAAGGTGTAGGGCTGTCAGGACACCACAGAAAACCATTACCAGTGGCAACAATGGTTAAAAAAGATAGTTTGAACACCCGGACCTGGCTTGTAATTACTCACTCACATTCAGTAGGGCTGGAAATTCTCCACAAGGGGGAGCCATTAGTATTTTCTTTTCACTGAATAAGGAGAAACCACATATCACTAATGCACTTACAGTTCTTTGCAAAAGTGTTGAGACCATTCCTTTATGTTTTACTTCTAATCCCCTGTTTGGTACAAAACACTGTTTTATGTAATAAAAGATGCACTAAGATGGAATAAAAATGGAATAAAGTCTCAAAGTTTTGGCATAATTCAGTAATCCAGTCTCAAAGTCTTTAAACTGGAACTCAGTGTTGCATTTTTTATCTGGGTGAAGCTTTGTGTTTCTGCACTAAAAACCTGTCTGTTCAGTTCAGCACTGTGAGTGTGTGTGTCTGTGTGAGTGTGTGTGAGTGAGTGTCTGAGTATGTGAATGACTGTAAATGCCTGTGTCTGGCCAAACAGGTTTCTTTGCCATTTCAAAGTGTGCGTGTTTGTGTGTGTGTGTGTCCTTCAGACCACTGATGACATCAAATCCCAGTTCCACACCCCCTCAAACATTAAACCTGCTGCCATTCCTCACCCCCCACACACACAAATAGATATTAAGTAAGTATATATATATATATATATATATATAATTTAATTTAAAACTCTGCTCAATGCATTACCCTTAAAGAAAATGTAAAAGTAAACCCATATCGTACAGTACAGTGTACACTGAACTGTCCTTCACAGTGCTAGAATGTAAAATTCCGATGTTACCCCTGTATAGACTGTACTGTAATTTGTGCACACATGTTTTCTTTGGCATGCGCTGTCATGAATTAATTTAATTTACAGTAATAAAATTACATGGCTATAAGATGAAGAAAACAAAAAACACAGGAACACTCAAGATGCTCAACAGGGGAAATTCTGGACTGTGTCCACAAATGCCTCACAGGGCAGCAGCCAATCAAGGAGAAATAAATAACGTTCTTGGACTGGCTACTTTCAAACCTCCCGTCTGAGTACAGCTGACTGTGACGTCCAGGACTCGTCCACCACACCCCCTCCCGCTGAGCAGCGGAAGCTCATTTAAACATAAACAGCAAGCACGAGGACAAGGGAGCGTGGCGGACGAGGCTCAGACGTCACAAAAGCAAAAAACTGCGGAAAATATCAGCCTTTTCCATGCATGTGTGGGGGTTTCTGCGAAGAATTATAGGTTGTGTTCTGAGAAAAAATCGGCGAGAGACTGAAGCTGCGGCTGCTGAACCACGTATAAGCAGGTGGTTACTGTATATATATAAATATACATTGCCCAGACTGCTGACCTGAAGTACAGATGTGACCAAAGGTAAATGAATATATGAATATGTAAATAAATAACAGTAATATTGGGGTGGGGTCTTACAGCATGTATTTTTAAAGAGGCTCTTAAATATTCAGACTCAGAACCACTCTGCTTTACCTTGCTGGGTCCTTTAGCTCTGCTGTTACTTGAGTCGTTAGTGATGGTGTTGCTGGTTGTGTTGGAGGTGTCTGGGTTGGTGTCCTCATGCACTCGGTCCAGGAGCCACAGCAGGAACTCCAGAGCGTCGTGCTGAGAATTTCCTTTAAACTGGGAGGCATGTTTGGATACGATGCTCTACATACAACAACAAACACGGAATCACTTTTAGATCCACTCAATGTCCACTATAAATTATTCATTATCAACTATGAATTATTCTGTATCAACTGTGTGGGGACGGTACCTCAAGGGTACCTCAGTTGTGCCACTTGAAGTCCTGGGATTCAAACCCATGACCTCCTGATTGCAGGGGCAACTCCCTAACCACCCGGGTACTATGAATTTTTCAGTATCCACTATAAATTATTCAACATTTACCATAAATTCTTCCGAATCTATTAAGTACTATTTAGTGTCCACTATAAAATATATTTATTATCTACTATAAATTATTTAGTATCTACTGAAAGCAGCATGAGAATGATGAACTGAAGTATCTTCATAATGACTGTAGTGTGATTTTTCTGACTTTGCTTTGATTCCTCCTTGTATTTGAACTGAGCTGCTCTCTGATTGGCCAATGGGCCAAATGTTCTTGCGGAGACAGAAAGTGAAATCCTATCCCACTGGAGTCTATTTATAAACATCATGTTCAGTAACAAACCAGGAGAGAAGAAAGGAGATTCTGTATCCTCCTCACAACCCTGAGGAACAGCTGATCATAAGACCTGAAGATCTGGACCATCCTGGACCCCACTGAACCAGCATAGGCCATTCAGGCTGATCCTCTGGACCAGAGCAGATTAAAGGAGGGCTTCGCAAGGGTCCTTAAAGGAGATCCCCTTAATTAGCTGAGACTTCGTGTCTGAAATTTGTGTCTGAAGTTTTAGTGCTGGAGCTCAAAAGGCTAATGAAGCTAACAAGTAATGGAAACTTCTACCCGATCAATTAGCATGATTCTAATTGGACCCCTACATCATCACACACACACACACCATCACACACTCATTTCAAACAAGTAAAGTTTGCTCCTGTTTGATAGAATCTAATTCTGATTTACAGGTCCATCTTAAATGGGACAGAGAGAGGGGGGGACTGAAAAGAGAGAAGAGGAAAGAAAGAACTACAGGGGGAAGAGAGGGAGAGTGAGGGAAAGTCCGTATTAGAGACACAGAGAGAAGAAGACTGAGGGGAGAGGATGTGAGAATGAGAGAGGGAGAATAAGAGAATGAGAGAGAGAGGGAGAGAGAGAGGGAGAGAGAGTGCGTTGACTCATTAATCTGCAGTCTCTTTTGTCTCATATCCAGTGGTGAGCCAGACGCTGCTTGTGGGAGGATAATCACTCCATCACTCTCTCTCTCTCTCTCTCTCTTGTCTGTCCACACAGATAAAGCAGCTCTCCCTCCATCTCTACTCTTTCTCTGTCCACCTGTTTCTGCAGGAGTTGGCTAGATCACATATTGCTGTGTGTGTGTGTGTGTGTGTGTGTGTGTGTGTGTTCAAGGTGGTGCGTGTCAGCCAAAACCATGATAGTGTGGCACCTTGCAGAGGAGTCATACACACAGACGCACACACACCCTCTCTCTCTCTCTCTCTCTCTCTCTCCTCTCTTTCTGTCTCTCTCTTTCTTTCTTTCTCTTTCTCTCACTCTCTATTACACACCCGGTAACACTGCTGTATTGAAAAAGAGCAACTAGGTAAAAGAATGACTCTTCCTCTCTCTGACACCAGACTCACCTCCTGCAGGACCTCTGCTCAGGTAACTCACCCGAGGCTGAGGCTCCGCCCACCTGCACGGAAATGTCACCTGGGCAAAGGTGCAGCTTCACAATAAACTGCAGTATAAAATACACCTGCAGATCCAGGCCACAACTTGCAGCGCCAGATCTGTTTAACACGCATTAAACACATCAAACACCAGCCAGACCCTCAGACACTGTTTTTATACACACAGGATACTGTTTTTATACATACTGGATACTGAGTCATTCACTCTAGATACTGAATCATTCACTCTAGATACTGAATGATTCACCCTGGATACTGAATCATTCATTTTGGATACTGAATCCCACTGCAAACTGAATGATAGAATCATAGTGGATATCATATAATTCATAGTAGATACTGAATAATTAATAGTGGATACTGATTAATTAATGGTGGATACTGAATGATTCATAGAGAATACAGAACAGTTCATAGTAGATACTGAATAAGTCATAGTAGAGACCAAAGGATTCTATATAGATATCGAAAAATGCATTTAAATGACCAAATAATGTATAGTAGATACTGAATAGTTCATATTGGCTACTGATTAATTAACGGTGGATACTGAATAATGCATAGAGAATACTGAAAAATGCGTAGTAGATCTTTAATGTATAGTAGACGCTGAATAATTCTCACTAGATATGGAATGATGTATAGCAGACCATGAATAATTTTTAGTAAACACTGAATAAATCATCGCGGATACTGAATAATTAATAGTGAATACGGAATAACTCATAGTAGACACTGAATAAGTCATAGTAGCTACAGAATAATCAATTGTACAAACTGAATGTTCATTGTAGACACTGAATAACTCATAGTGGATACTGAATAATTATTTGTGGACACTGAGTTATTAATTGTTTCTCTTTACCTTGAAATCCACTGAAAGCTGTGGTGTGTATTGGTGAGTCCACAGAGCTTTGATCAGAAGGGCCAGTTGTTCCGTGACCTCCCCCTGACCCCCGTGACCCCGCTGACCCCTCTGCCCCACCTCTCTGCCCCCGCTCGCGCTGCCAGGCTCGCGCTTGTACTGTCCCAGTCCCAGGTGTTCCGCCAGCAGGTCCGTGTTGCTGAGACACTGGACCACTGCGTTCATGAAACAAGTGTTTCCGTGATTTCTGAGCCCCTGCACCCCGGGGGGCTTTTCCCCTCGAGCCCAGCTCAGCGCGGGGGGGCACGAGCGCGTACTGCTCCGTTTCAGTGAGTTTTCTTGAACGCGTCCCAGCGCGCGCTTTGCGCTTTCGCCGAAACCTCCATCGTCGTCCTCTTCCTCCTCCTCCTCCTCCTCCTCTCCTCCTGCCTCCTGCTTCTTCTGTCCGGGCGCCGTGAACCCCGCGAGGCTCCGGAACACTCTGTTCATGAAGCGGCTGAGGGTCCCGCGCCGGAAGAGCCCGCGCGCCTTGCGCCGCTTCTCCGCGCTTTTGCGTTTAGCGCGTTTGAAGTTCCGCGCGCCTCCCGGACTTTCCTTCGCCTCCATGTTCACCATTCTGCCCGGAACAACCCCCCACTCCTCCGGCCCCCCCCCCGTGCCGCGCAGGTGCCAATCAAAAGTCCCCGTGACAGACACGAGCGCGCGCACAGGTGAAGCTCACCTTCCTCATCGGAGCGCGCGGTGATCTTCAGTGGAGGAATGTAAAACTGCAGCCTCTCTCTCTCTCTTTCTGTTTTTCCTTTATTTCTTTCTCGGTTCTTCTCTCTCCACTCTGTTTCTATTTATCTCTGCCTCTCTTTCTGTTTTTCCTCTCCTTCTCTCCGTTTGTCCTTTCTTTCTGTTTCTCTCTCTCTCTCTCTCTCTCTCTCTCTCTCTCCTGTGTAAGTGTCCGGTTCGTGGCGGAAGGTGTGTGAACACCTGCTCCTCTCGTGAACTCTGTCCTCCCTCTCTGGAGGGGCTCGAGCTCGTGTCACTTTCGCTTCTGTTGGCCGCCGCTCCGCGTCACCCGCGCGCCCCCTGCCGGAACGCACGCGCGGTTTACCTGCTCAGGTGAATTTACCTGCTCTCACCTGCTCACGAGGCCAAAGGACACACCTTTACTGTCCCCCATGGTTTATGGTTTTATCATAACTAATTATTTAATCTGTTCTATATTTGATACTTATTAGTAATTGTGCCATTTAAATTCTGTTTTGTTTGTTTTTATTGACACATTTGAAGTCTGAACAAACCAAAAGTATTTCATCATCAATGTTACTGTTACACTAATATAGGCAGCTTGAACTTCCCCATAACAAAACTGATAAATACAAATCCAGAAACACTGAATAATAATAACATCAGTAGTAAAAAGATAACAGTCAAAACAACAATAGGATCACAAAATGTGAATAATAGTGGTAATACTATAGTATAGAGCAGCTTTTAAACTAATACTACTAATAACAATAGATGAAGCATCCAATAAATTGCACTTTATTAGTCAATCCATCCAATGGTTATGGTTGTGGCGTCTGACGCCTGAAACATTGTTCTACCAGAGTTTTGAGAAGGTTTTGGTCCTAAAACTAAACCCATTCATGGTGGAGGGATACATGCAGGGTGCTATGAGTCAAAATAGTCCTCAAGGAAAAGTGATTTTGTTCAGATTCTCCACTATTTTACCATCATCAACATCCATTTAAAACATTTGTGGAGGTTCACTGGGGGTTGAAAGTGAATAAAACAGCTGTATTTGTGTTGGAGAAGTCTGGTTCCATTCTCCTCCACTGTAAAGAAATCAGTCTCTACAATGAACTGCTTCACATTAAGCACTCTGAACACACTATGTTTATCCCACACAGTGAAGTATGTAATTTCATTTGTCTGCCGGAGCTGAAGAGATGCTGGAGAGACGTTTATAGACTCCAGTGTGGATTATATAAGTGTATAAGCCTTTATAACTAATCTTAGTATTCAGGTTTCAGCAGGTTCATCTACTCAGCCAAAATAACAACAAAAACAACAACACAAATGGTAATAAATCAGTGTCTTAAAAGAATTTAATCCGTTGTTTGGTGTGGGTTCGGTGCCAGTGTGATGTGGTGGAGTGTGTTATGA
The DNA here is from genome assembly GCA_037576975.1 of Alestes dentex. Classification (NCBI taxonomy): domain Eukaryota; kingdom Metazoa; phylum Chordata; class Actinopteri; order Characiformes; family Alestidae; genus Alestes; species Alestes dentex. Next base: position 8,417 of record JBBIGA010066023.1, read on the forward strand.
GGAGTGTGGGTATTTCCACCTCAGCACTGCTCCGTCGGTGCTGGTGCTGATGATGAGTCTGTTATTGGGGCATATCCGAACGCTGCTGATGCTGCCACTGTGGCCGACGCCCACGTGAGTAACATCACCATCAAAATAATGCCACACCTTAATCAGCTTCTCGTCTCCACCTGAGATGGAGAAGAAGGTGCGTGAGAAACATTGAAAATCCTGATGTACTAAATCTCTTAAAGAGAAATACAAAACTTCAACATTTAGCTGAAGTGGAGCGGAACTGTGGATGCAGTTTAGGACATAGACTGACTTACTGTGAACTGTAAAAATAAACTAAGCTTCCTCTTTAAGGTGGAGCAGACTTTTAGACGTGGTTTAGGACACATTATGACTTACTGTGAGCTGTAAAAATGAACTGAACATCCTCTTTAAGGTGGATCAGACTTGTGGGTGTGGTTTGAGACACAGTATGACTTAGTGTAAGCTGGAAAAATGAATGGAACGTCTTCATTAATATGTATCAGACTTGTGAGTGTGGTTTAGGGTTCAGTATGACTTACTGTGAAAATGAACTGAACACCAGAAGTGAAGAAGAGTCTGATCCCAGCTCCGTTCTGCTTTGTGAGCAGCAGCCCTTGTGTCGTCTGAAACAGCCGCCTGTAGCGCTAAATTCAGTTTATTTTTACATCCACAGGTCTGATCCACCTTAATGAAGAGCAGGATGTGGTTTGAGGGCCCAGAGAAGTTTTGAGTACGTGTTTACAGTAAAAAGATTTGTGTTAGCTTCGTGACTCCTGTTCTGAACTAAGGAAGCAGACTTCGGACCCAAACATGTCTCGAGTGACTGACCACATCTGGTGGTGTCATGCCCTGTGAGCAGCTGCTAGAGGCCGCCCTTGTTAAGTTTTGTTTGTAGGTTTAGTTCTGTGCTTTTATTTTGAAGTATCATTGGGTGCTTAGGGATTGAATGGCTACAGCTGGGTTTTAGTTAAAGTTAAGTATTTGTGTTTTGTGATTGGTTTGTGATTTGGTTTTTTGTGTGACCGACCTGCGTGGTCGGTCAACCATCATTATTGCTTGAGTTACTCTTGTCTCCTTTTAGTTATAGTAAAGCTGCAGTTCTGAGTCTGGCTCTCACGCCAGTTTTGTTTTGTGAAATAAAAAAAGAGTATTCAGCAATGGAAGTCTGCCAATGCGCCTGCTCTGTGTGCCTGGAAAAGGAGGCCCGACATGACAGGGGGAAGTGAAACATCTGTGGACATTTGTTTTAAATATGTTTGCTGTTTCAGGATAGATTTGTTACATATCCATCCTGAAATAACAATATCATTTCCAGTGTTTTCTGCTGAAATCAGGCCCTCATTTCCATACCTGGTATCAGACCAGAGCTGCCTCACCTTTATCTTTTTTCCCTAAATATTTGAAATATATGCAGTCTGTTAATCATTATCAAAAAATCAGTGTCTGCAATACTGATATCACAAAAGACTGCAGTATGCAAATGAGCCTCTAACCAATCACAGTGTTTCTGACAGGGTGACCAATCACAGCCCCAGGTGAGTACTTTATTGTTCTGATGAGTCGAGGTCTTCATGTAACCCAACAAAAGTCTAATTTGAAACCGTTAAAGGTGTTTATGAATTGGAACATGAATTGACGGAGCTAAAGAACTGTAGTCAGAATCTTAACTCACCGGTGACGAAGTGGCCGCCTTCTGGGCTGATGTCCATGCCGTTAATGGCTCCGGACAGCGAACCCTCTAACTCTCTAATAGCTGAACCATCGTACACCTCCCAGTAACCAATCTGCACAAAAGGCCACAGTCAAATCACTAACACAGTTTTAGTGTGTGATAGAGTGGCTGTGTGTTAATGAAGGTTTAGTGTGTGATAGAGAGACTTTGTGTTAGTGAAGGTTTAGTGTGTGTGATGGAGCGACTGTGTTAATGCAGGTTTAGTGTGTGTGATAGAGCGACTGTGTTAATGCAGGTCTAGTGTGTGATAGAGCAGCTGTGTGTTAATGCAGGTTTAGTGTGTGATGTAAGTTAATGCAGCTGTGTTAGGAGAGAGAGTATAGAAAACAAATTAGGAGAGAGAGAGAGACTAGGAGAGAGAGAGTGTAATGAGAAGTTAGAGAGTGTAGAAAATTAGAGAGTGGAGAAATACATAAGAAAGAAAGCAACAAAGAAAGAAAGTAAGAAAGAAAGAAAGAAGGAAGAAGAGAGAAAGGGAGAGTGTAAAGCTGTGGAAGTAGCAGATGGGCTCTCTGGCAAGAAAACAGCAAGAGAGTGGGAGAGATTTGTTACACACACACACACACACACACACACACACACACACACACACACGCAAACATACGCACACACACACACACACACACACACACAAAACACACAGACCCTGACCTTGTTTTTGGCAAGGCTGAGGTAGTCTCCTATACTGTATTAACTGCCTATCTCTCCATCCCTCTGTCTCTTTCACACACACACACACACACACACACACACAAGTCAGTACCTTCCTGTCTGTGCCACTGGTGATGATCTGGTATTCTTCAGGGTGGTAGCAGACTGTGCGGAAGAGTGTGTTCGCCAGAACCATCTGATTTCGCACAAACCGACTGCAGAGAGAGAGGGAGAGAGAGAGAGAAGATGGGCAGAAGAATTTATAGGTATGAGTCTTTTTTAACAGAATGAGGCGCCCTCTTGTGGTATAGGTGTGCAACAGGTAAAATACAACATTCTCATTACAGTTCTGCACCCCAGATTAAAAAACCCAGACTGTTAGATTATATTAGATTATTTACTTCAAAGTTACATAATAGGTAGATAGATAGATAGATAGATAGATAGATAGATAGATAGATAGAAAGATAGAAAGACAGATAGACAGATAGATAGATTCAATACAGCTGACCCCCAAAATTAGCGGGGTGAAGTTCCAAGAGCACCTGTGAATTGTGAAAAAATGTTAATTTGTGATAAAAAAATGTGGTAAAAATGTGGTTAATTTGTGGTAAAAAAATGTCTATTCATAGTCTAAACCCTAAATGTGCCCCCAGATATCGTCCCAAACACTTTACTTTCATTATAAACTCAGCTTTATACATGACCCTTTAAAAAATGTAAAGGTAAACTCAAAATAGCTACAGGAATCTGTTCTGATGCGGGAATGCTGGACTGCAGCTGCCAGAGATACGTCACAGGGCAGCAGCCAATCAGCAGTGAGGAGAAATGAATAACGCTCTCGACTTGGTTACTTTCAAATCTCCCGTCTCTGAGTACAGGGGCATTTCACCATCCCACGCGTTTTCATACACGGTTGCTTTGTGTGCTCTCGTCAGTATTAAAAAATTATACTGTTATATTTTGTATGGAAATTTAGCTGAATTTATGTTATTATTTATGTTACAAAATTAGTAAATTATATTTGTCTTATTAATTTAGCACTAAAATGCATGAAAAATAATATACTGCCACAAAAAAGCAAAAAAAAGATATCTGTGGTTTCTGCAAATTTGTGAGGGTTTCCATGATCAATTATTGGTTCAAAGAAGGAATCTGCAAACGTCTGAGGCCGCAAACTGTGAACCGTGAACTCGCGGGGGTCGACTGCAATTAACAAAATATCTTTGTAATTTTTTTAATCATTGTAAAAATTTGTGCATTGAGTACTGTTGTGTTGTTACTGTAATGTGTGTGTGTGTGTGTGTGTGCGTATGAGTGTGTGTGGGGCAAGTGGTTGTGTTTGTATGTGAGTTTTGTGTGTGTGTGTGTGTGTGTGTGTGTGTGTGTGTGTGTGTGTGTATTCCATAATGTTTTCGCGCCATCTCTCTCCCCCCAT
>JBBIGA010066063.1:0-12250 GCA_037576975.1 Alestes dentex
TCACCACCACCATCATCACCACCACAACCACCCGCACCACGACCATCACCATCATCACCACCACCACCACCACCTACAACACTATTTCCTAATCCTACTCCACCTCCACCACCTCTTCCACCGCCACCACCTACAACACTATTTCCGTATCCTACTCCTCCTCCCCCACCTCCTCCCCCTCCTCCACCTCCTCAACCAACACATCCACCAATCACATCAATCAACCCTCTCCCACTTCCAGCGCAGCCAACCAGGGACCCCCAGCCAGAGAGTAGCAGAAGCATTAGAGTAAAGCAGAGGGTCCTCCCACTCCGATGGCCTCCCAGACCCCCGCGGCTGCCTCCCTTGCGCCAAGTCACAAATCTCAGTTTTTCTAGAAGTTTTACGTTTTCCTTTTTTGAACTGCCGGTGCATCAGTCTGCTCAAAGTCGAGCAGAGCGACTAAAGGATCTTGTGGTGCTTCTGAAGCAGATACAGTATTGACTGGACCAAATTCCTTTTACCCTTTTAATAGATTTGGGGGAGTAACAGAGAATTACACTAACCTTCATTTAACCTGGTGTCCCAGCTTTACAGTAAAGACAAAGTGAGCAATAGGACATCGGAGCTGCAAACGGCATCCTGTTGCCTTAGATGAGAGCTCTATGACACTAAACAAAGTTGTTTGAGTGATTTTACCATTAAAAAAAAACTAAATTATTGACTTTTTATTTGTTAAATTTAGATTTGCTCCATGATTTATCACAGCTCTTATGTGATCTCTCCTGTAGCAGGACATGTTTAGTCTTTTAATTCACAGTTGTATCTGGAGGTCCAGAAATGACAATGCTACAATGTTTACCTGCTTTTGGGATACAACAGTGGAAAATGACAGAATAAACCACTGTAAAACATCTACAAGACTAATATTAATTGCCAAGATGGTGGGCATTTACTATTAAAGCCATTGAGACCAGTGGGTGTGATAATTTGCAAAGAAAATAACCCATGCCAGATTTGATCATCAGCCATCAATACTTCACGATGAACTAATTTGTAAATTGACAATATATTTTAAATGATTATTTTGGCTATGTCTTCCTGAACAGTATTCTGAAGTATGAGCCGGTCTGGTGTAGGGACATGTATAGATGACCCCCTGAGAAAACAATCAACTTCCAGAAAAAAAAATCAAATGTGATAATTGTCTGTTCCAATTGATCAAAGATCAGAAAAAACGAAATAATGTATAATTGCTGTGTATCGTGAAAATGTTTTGAACTAGTGTGATGTTATGTTTGTCATATCACCCACCTCTAAAATATTCATGACTTATTTACTGTAACCAATTTGCTTAGCCAATCCTGGGTCCACTTCAGACTGGCTCTTTCAAAACAGAGGAAACTTCCACAGTGAAGCTATTCCAAAACGAGGTCAGGAAAGATATTTTAGGAATGAACGCATTTTCCTTTAATAGCGATGGCGTCTTCCAAGCTTGCTCTGAGTCATACCCAAGCACTTATTTTTTGTGTTTTTACCTGTTAGATTGTTTTGTTTTCAAGAGAAATATTGCATATTTAGAAGTTGTGTGGGCGTGATTATGGGGTATTGAGTACCAAATGGAGTTTTCTTGTTTTTCCACTCCCATTGGTTAAGAATATAGAGCATGGATTTATGAAGGAGGCAATACAAGTTAACGTGACATTTAACAGCTAAATAAAAAAATAAAAACCAAGAGATGTGTTTGGAGTGTGTGACCAGCTACTCTACATTTCAATATACCTCAGAGTGCTCTGTATGCTTTAGCCTCAGGGTAAAGACAAGGTGAGTTCTTGAGAAGGTAAGAGACTTTTTATTTCGTAACTATCTACTTCTCAGTGCTTTATTACGTAAGGAATTCACAGATTAATGTGCTTGTTTGAGGATCTTTTTCCTGGTTCTCGATTACACACACACACACACACACACACACACACACACTTACACGTTGATACACTTGGCTCACATGTGCTGATATGAAGGAAAGGTGATAGGGGTAGGTGTGAGCTTTGATATATTAGTGACCTTTGACTGCAGGCACTCGCACAGTCGCATAGCATTAAAAATGCAATGTCAAGCTCGCCTTACTCCTTACGATAGCTTTGTATTATAACCACCCTGACAAAACCACTCTCTAACTATACATTTATGATGAATGATGGAGTGGTATTAGTGTCACTACCAGCCCATTCAGAGGGCCAGTAAGGGGGCTTTTATTTTTTTATTTTATTTTACTTCTTTATTAATCCATAATCATACTCATGCAAATGGAAGGTCCTTAAATATTGATGGGATATTGATTGAGATATGAAGTATGAGTATTTTAGTATTACTTTACAGTGCTGGTGAGCAGTACTGGTGCTACCATTCTTCGAAATAAATTGTCCTTGGCTTGGAAAACGGTATTGTATTATAATGCGAGAACCCTGTAGTTTTAATAGTTTAGTGTTGGTTTCATTGCTTTTTTAATAAAGCCTACATGAAATGAAAAAACAATGAGCAGTAAATAAAATAAAAAAAAACTGAAGCAAGACTCAATGTACTAATTTGTTTTTGTCATTAGGCTACTTTTAAATATTAAACAGTGTCTGTAATTAATCTGTTGTCTTGTAACTTCTTGATGAACCCCTCCAAAACCTTGAGGACCAAAGGTCAACCAGCTATTGATATTAACTCAGTGCTCAGGGTATCTTTAATACCTGTGCCAAATGGATCACTTCCAGTGATAAGGGCTATCAGGGAGACTCACACTTACTTGCAATAGAGGCATATAAATAAACCGTCACAAGTTCTGTTATGTAATTTAAACGCTTCTCATGTGTCTATACATGGTTTTCAGTAAGGCACAAATCTGAAAGTACATTCAGATCCTCACTATAAATCCTCAATGTAAAGATATATGAAGTGTATATTACTTGTATATTTAGTCATGTATGTTCAGCCTGTCATGTACTTAATTTGTATTATTCATTCAGTATATCAGCACATTTGTACAATAACATTCAGAGACTGTAACACCTCCAAATATAGAGGAAATAGTTCATATATTTATGTTTAAGAAGAGAAAATTGTTAGGACTGTTAAAGGGGAATCCCTCTGAATTTTCAACAATTCTCCATAATCAAGTTGTTCAGATTTAAACAGAGTGGTTTGATGAAAAATGGTTCACTGTAGAGACGCTTACCCACTAAGACTTCTTAGGTTTTTTGAAAAATCTGTAGTTTTCCCATTCTTGTTAGTGTGCAATACAACAAGGACATGCTCTTCCTCTCTGTTGCTCTGGTATATGGATGACCTCTCAGTGTAAAGCAATAGACTCAATAAAGGAGAATAAAGACTCTTTCATCTTCACTGGACAGGGTTGAGTGAGAGAGTGAGTGAGCTTGTTGATCTGAGCAGAGTTCATGTGCTACACACGTGAAAGCAATCACAAACACACTTTTGGAGTGCCTGTTTTTCAGGGCTTGACATACATGCTGATATCTCCTTAAGCTTCAGAGAATATTCAAAGACACGCTATTATTTTAATTGCATTTAACCCAGAGCATCTGAAAAAGATTTTAAGCCCACCTTTGTCTGTGAAGATTCATTCTTTTCATTCATCCAGGGAGTCAAGTCAATGTAGAAAGGAGTTCATAAGTCATCTGTCATCTGTCATCTGTCTCTACCCAAGTCCAGATGACTTATGAACTTTCTACAAGCCCACCTTTATTCTTTTTTTCTCAGCAAATGGGTGAGCAAAGTCAAAATTTACTGTGTGATGCCATGAGACCTCACCAGGCCCTCTGTATGGATGAAGCACAGCTGGATGTTCTGGGCCAGAGAAGGGTAAAGGAGCGCCGCTCTGTTTGGCAGAATCTGAAGGCTGGGCTGCAGTGAGTATGGGCTGAGCTAATTTACAGAACAAAGCAGTATTTAAATTATTGTATTTTATATAATTTTGTCTGGCAATCCTGCAGCCGTACTTTTTAAGTACACATACGTACGTGTACATCTGACTATAAACTATTACTGTAGGGCTGATCTTGTCCTAAATCACCCATGAGGGTTCAACTAAAGCTCTGTTTGTTCTCTGCAGGATCTGACCAGTGTGTGTGTGTGTGTGTTTCAGGTGTTCTGGTCCTCGTGTTCAGAGTTGTTTCTTGTCGTATGTTCCTCTGCTGTCATGGCTGCCCCGTTACTCTTTTAAAGAAAACGCTTTTGGAGACGTGATCTCAGGAATCAGTGTGGGCATCATGCACCTCCCTCAAGGTCTTACACTCATAACCACCTGGACCCGCAGCCCTGGCAAATCTAACCCTAAGAAATTGCATATATAACAGCAAATCCATGTTGTACAGTATTTTATATATGTAGGCAAAGTGAAGGAAAAAACAACACAAAGTGTGTAAATGAGGTATTGGGCCACGAAGAGCCTCCAGAAATGCTTCAGTGCACCTCGTCAGTGCTTTGTAACATAATGGTCCAGATCTTCACTTGAGTTGGGATCTGGTGACTATGAATAGAAAATCATTAATACATTTGGCAAATAAAGAATCGTGAATCTTGAATAAAGAATCTTGAAAATATTCTTATCCAGGGCAGCTTAAAATGTAGGAATGTGAGGAATTTTGCCAAAGAGCTGTAGCATGGTGTAGCATAGTGTGCTTGCTCAAGCAGAGAATTGGAGCCCGGTGTGCTGCCTAATGAACAGCAGTGTTACCCACCACACTCCACCAACCACATCATATCACATTTTTCATGCCTGTAGACCAGTGACTGTGGACTTTAGTCCAAACTGAAATCTCAAATCACATTCTACAACTTAGAAACAGCTGCTCTTCTCTTTATCTTTTACTTATCGCCATAAAGCACAAGCGTCTTTCAAAGTCATTTTCCTCTGGCCATTTTGATTAAAAAAATCTAGGCTTTTCATCTGGAAGCAGATGCACACTTTATGTTTCACTACTTCTGTATTCAGGCTTTTCATTTTATTTGCTTTATAGTTCTCATTTATACAGTTATATGCAAACATTTGAATCACATGCTTTGTTGATTTTCTAAGTGTAAATGAGTACACATACTCTAAAGAACATTTCACAGTAGCTGTTTATTTGTAGAATGTGAAAATGTGGAATAACTAGAACTATTGATATCTATATTAAAGTGTATTTTTTGTTGAGGATATATACTTCATCTAGAAAATCAACAAAACATGAAATATGACCAGAATGGAAAAAAGTGTGAAAAAATGTGAATGGAAGACTTTTAAATAATACCACAAACAGAAGAGGTGATCATTTGTTATGATCTGAATTTGAGGAAAAGTTGTTATGCATACAGTTTTGTTTTGTGTAAGGTAAAATCATACTTTACATTTGTGCCATGTTTTTAAAACATTGAAACAAACAAAAATGTGCAGGACACAGAACATTATATAAATGTAATTCATCACTAAATGTTAGCCTCGTAAAATTACACTTAATGCTTATTATTCAGTAACAGCTTGTAAAGCACTGCAAACTAGTTACTCTTAAGACAACACAGTGAGGAATGGAAGCCTGGACATGTCATCAGATCCTGTGCTCCTTAAACCAAGAACAGTTCATTATATGCCTCCTGATGTTACAGTAATAGTGCAGTGTGCTCTTCTTCCCCGGTTTGTCTTTTGTCATGCAGGAATGGCCAATGCTATACTAGCTAATGTGCCTCCTGTGTTTGGCCTATACTCCTCTTTCTATCCAATCATTGCCTACTTCATTTTTGGGACTTCTAAACACATTTCAGTGGGTAAGCGTGCACGCACACACACACACACACACAAACACACACACACACACACACACACATACACCACATAAACTACACAAGATTCCATGCCATACTTAAAGGTTCCATTTTCATTCCCTCGCTTAGCACAGTCTTCTGACAGCTGCTCTGCTTTGATTGAAATTTTATTGCTATTTTAAGATGAGATCATGGGTTTGTTTACCTGTGTAAGTTTGGACAGAGGCAGCAATTGTCTGTTCTGACTGGCTGGTTGTGTCTGATGCACAGGTACCTTTTCTATCCTCGCTATCATGGTTGGCACTGTGATAAACGATGTAGACTTTCTGGATGACAGAACAAGCAATAAGACTGATGCTGAGATGGACGGAGTCATTTTAGCTGCCCAACTAACCCTGCTGTGTGGATTAATACAGGTCAGCAAATATACTTTACGCTATATTTATAAATATGTATAGTATTTATATTATTTATTAATAAAGATTTCAAGATATAAGTGAAAGCAATGTTACTAATATTTGTGTGAATGACCATGTCTTACCACTCAGTAGATCCTACTGTGTGTGCTGCGTTGTGGAGGTGTGTGTAAGTGGCTTTCTCGGCCATTGGTTGGTGGGTACACCACTGCAGCTGCAGTCCATGTGACCATACACCAGTTACCTTTACTGATGGGCATCTCTACACACACACACAGAGGATTTCTGGCAGTGGCCTGGGTGAGAGAATAAAAGCCCATAGACTGTGTCTATCCAAGGCTGTTATTTGCAATTACTTTTCTTTATTTGTCTATTTAATAGGGACAGTACATTCACACTGATTACTGTTTAATGATGTAAAGATTTAGCCTAATAGCTCATTTTCATCTTCTGTCTCTAAGCAGGTTGATAATTAAACTTATGAATTATACTTCTTGCATAAGCAACACAAAAAACACAAGGCATCTTTAAACGGCTGTAGTAAATAGATAAAACCCTTGAAATCAGATAAAGCAAACCTATTGTTATTATTATTATTTGGACACTTTTGTGTGCTGTATGACTCACTGCATCTTCTGAACCCTAAACGGTTTGTGTGTATTTCAGATGTTGTTAGATGTACTGTATGGAGCGACTGGAGCGTCGATGGGGACACTAGTCGTCTCCTTTGTTTCCATAGTGATCCTCGCAGGAGGGAAAATATTGAATTTTCGGCTTAAAGCCCGCTTACCTATACCCATTCCCTGGGAACTAGTGCTGGTGAGTGTATACACACGCTCTTCCTGCCACATTTACACAGTAAAATCTCCAGTCTCCTGGGACAACACAGCTAACTCCCTGATCTCACTAGGTTGTTTTGGCCAACGTGCTGTCAGCGCAGTTAGATTTGCCTGGACTGTACGGCGTACAGACAGTGGGGACTATACCCACAGGGTGAGGTGTGTGTGTGTGTGTGTGTCTGTCTCAGTGAACATCAAACATGTATTGGTTGATTTATTACATTTGGGGAAGAAGGGGAAAATGTGTTTAATGTGATGTATGTGATTAAATGTGTTTTGTATTGTTATTGTATCCATGAAAACTCTATTTGTCATTTGTCTCTCTCTCCTCCTCTCTTCCAGTCTTTCTCCTCCATCCCTTCCTCCATTCTCTCTGTCTAAGGAGTTATTGCTGCCCTCTCTAGCTCTTGCTGTGGTTGGTTTCGGGTTAAACGCTTCTCTGGGCACCATGTACGCCCTTAAACATGGGGACCACTTCCATAGCAACCAGGCAAACTCTGCTTTTTTTACACTTTAATTATGTCTTCTCATCCAATCCTACTTTTGATTCATAGTATTTTCTGTTTTCTGTAGGAGCTGTTTGCCCTGGGTGTGTGTAACGTGACCGGTGGGCTGTTTCAGTGTTTTGCAGTCAGCTGCTCCATGTCCCGCAGCATGGTGCAGGAGAGCACTGGAGGCAAAACCCAGGTGATCATACCATCCCTTATTCACACACACACACACACACACACACACACTCTCTCTCTCTCTCTCTCTCTCTCTCTCTCTCTCTCTCTCTCTCTTACACACACACACACACACACACACACACACACATACTTGCATGCAACGTATTAGGTACAGTGTGATTGGGAGCAAGGAAGCAGGCTGCATCACTACTGTTTACACCATGAAAGGGCTACACATGAGCTCATGGTTATACAGATGAGCCAACACAACACACACGCCTACCCCTGTCCACCACAATACCGGATAGATTTGGATTTTGCCCATAGTTTTGTGGCTGACAGTAAAACAATAGGTTGTGCCATGGCTCATGTATCCCTTCACCAGTCCCATGGTCCATCATTTCAACTAGGGAAATTCCCATAAAGTGGTATTTGCGTAAGTGTCTTCATCCACATGTTGCACAGTTGTATTTTAACTCTTAGCTTAGCTTCTTTAGGTGCTCAAAAGTGATTGCTTACCAGTATACACCTCTATACACATGCAATAGCTGCTACACTTGCTGACAGACTAATGAACTTTATCAGAACACAAGTGGATCATTTACAGCTTTTATCACCAGAAAAAGAACAGCAGAAACCATAAATACAGATTGAGGACAGATAACAGCAATAATTAATACTGAAATCGTAAGATGAGAAGTGACAAATATCTTTAATGTATGTTGACGTAACATTTTATTCAAACTCATTTTGGACTGTTTCAGTTTTAGGATCCATTTGTCCTACAATGTTCACACAATGTAAAGGACACCTGGTGTTACCAATTGGTGCAACAAAATCTGAGATTTTGATACTGAGACACTGACTATTTAAATGTTTTGTCATGCATAATAGGTAGAAACTTTATTCCTCAGGGTCTGAATGTTCATAAGACATCACTGGTTATATTTAACTAAAAATTAGCTGTTTATTAACTTTAACAGCATTTACAAATTATAAGATTTTGCTTTATTAGGAAATTTATGATATGGACTCTTTAATGTCTGGTTCTCTCCGTCTGTCATGATCTGTTAGCCCTGGAGCAATACCTCTACCGAGATCATCACTGTGTTAAAATGACCTCTCTCGACCCCCCCACCCCCCACCCCCCCGTTTCTTAGGTTTCAGCTCTTGTCTCTGCTTTGCTTATCTTGGCTGTTGTGCTGAAGTTTGGACCGCTATTTGAAATGCTTCCAAAGGTAGTTACGTCTTCTGCCATATATTAGCTAGAAAGTGTCTTGAAGGGATTAAGTAAGATTTGATAAGCTGTGTGTGTGTGTGTGTGTGTGTGTGTGTGTGTGTGTGCGTGCGTGCGTGTGTGTTTCTCCATAGGCAGTCCTAGCTGTGATTGTTTTGGTGAATCTGCAGGGGACTTTTTCTCAGATCAGAGATGTGCCAAAACTCTGGGCAACAGACCGGCTGGATCTTGTGAGAATTCCTTCCATCTATCCGCTCATCCATCCACCCATTCATCCATTTTCCCATGCATGCATCTTTCAGCCCATTCAACTCAGTTCAATCCAGTTTACCCTGCTGAGCCCTAGGCATATTACTCAATAACTACTATGAGTTATTCAGTAACTACAATGAATTATTCAGTAAGTACTTTGAATTCTTTAGTAAATACTACTAACTATTCAGTATATTTAGTAAATTAAATAACTCCAATGACTTATTGAGCAACTATAATGAATGCCATCAATTATTGACTAACCTGTATTAATAATTAAGTACCTGTTATAAAGCTAATATGCAAGTTAATTTGTTATGTGAGTGAGGAAATGAAGTGCAGGCCCACTTACAGACCTTTACATTTTTGTTTGTATTTATGCAGGGACACCGATCCTCATCCACAGTGGCAACAGGCTACAAAATACAAGCATAAACATAATAAAATATGCATACAGTCAAATTCCCTCCTGCATGAAATGTGCAACGACTCTTTGTGCAACAGCTAGTACCGCGCATTGGTTTCTACAAAACACTCCTCAGCACTATGTGTGCAAGCCAGGTTTATCCTTGAGTAGTGTATTTTAAAAAGTAAGAAAATGTAAGAGTTTAGACAAAGCAGAGTGATACGCTTGTGCTCAGCTTTAACTTTCCCTGAAGTATTTTTGGCATCATACATTCCATTCCTGTAATATTTATATAGTTTCTCTTTACTGTTCTCCCACCTTCATGTGGAGTTTAAAATGGTATTTATATGACAGTGGGGATATGCATTACATAACAAATGCTGTAGTACATTTTTTGTGCATTCATTCATTCATCGCTCTACCTAAACATCATGTCATGCAGATGGTGTCTGTGTGTGTGTCTTAATGTGTGTGTGTGTGTAGTTGGTGTGGTTTGTGTCTTTGTTCTCTGCTCTGTTGCTGAATTTGGACGTGGGGCTCGGAGCTGCTGTTGTGTTTTCCCTCTTCACTGTTGTCTTCAGAACACAACGGTGAGAAGGATACACTCGTTCATTATCTTATCTGCCTTTTATCACTTCTCCAGGAATGGAAAGACAAGACAAAATAAAGAACAAACTCTCTCTCTCTCTCTCTCTCTCTCTCTCTGTCTTTCTTGTTCTCTCTTTCTCTTCCTCTCCCTTTCTCTCTCTTGCTCACTCTCTCTTTTTCCTTTCTCTCCCTCTCTTGTTTTCTCTCCCTCTCTAGGCCCAGGTTTGCTGTGTTTGGGGTCATTCCAGGTTCTGACTGTTACAGAGATGTGAAGCTGTACTCAAAGGTATTGCACACACACAGACCCATACAGACAGTCTTTCTGTATATAGTATATGTAAGTATTTATATATTTAAATGTTTCCTTTAAAAATCATTAATAAACTCATATTCTGGATACAACAGCTCCTATAACGCACCTGTATTTGTAGACGAAGCAGATTCCTGGAGTGACCATTTTCTCCTGCTCAAATCCTCTGTACTTTGCTAACAGCGATCTCTACTTTAGTTCACTGAGAGAGGTACGCACACATTCACAATAACTACAAAGACAGATTTATACTTCTGAATCCATGTATCTGATTTTGAAATCTATATAAGCTCCACATAAAAGTACTCGGAAGAACCCTAACATTTCTTAAGAACCTTTTACACAAAGGTTCTTCACATCTTTTAAACGTTCTTCAGGCTTAACACCGCAATGAGTATTGGATTAGAATGATCTACAAAATGCATGGTTGAAATATTGGAGGTGCACACTTCATAGACTCTGTAAGCCTCTGTGAATTACATCTGGCCACGGACAGAGCAGATATGCTTTGTGAATCTTTGTAAAAGTAAAAAGTTTAGCCATTTGTCATTTTTGTCAAACCATCATTGTTTGTTAATGGATTTGACATCGTGTGTGAGTGTGTGTGTGTGTGTGTGTGTGTGTGTGTGTGTGTGTGTGTGTAGGCTGTAAACACAGGTAAAAATGAGAACCCTTCAGTGTGTCAACACTGTGTGATTCTGGAACTGAGTGGGGTGTGCTTTATGGACTCAACTTCCATCAGCATGCTTAGAACTGTGAGTGTTACACAGACACAGGCATACATAAACACACACAAACACACACACACACACACACACAGGCCACACTGAAGCACTTAAAGACACGGCAAAATGGGTGTGTGTGAGTGTGTGTGTCTTTTGTCTTTGTGTGCATATTGATGTGTGTGTGTGTGTGTGTGTGTCTATGTTACAGGTGTTTGAGGACTTTGAAGCAATGGACATCTCTCTGTTTATCGCTGCCTGTCCAGGTCAGTCCCAAACACTAACACACACACATTAAAGAAATACCAACAAATATTTAATCATTACATGCAGTGTAGTGTGTATCCCAATGTTTCTTTAATGGGAACTCTGTGTTTTGCATGTGTGTGTGTGTGTGTGTGTACATGTGTGTGTTTTGTAGATGGACTTTTCTCTCAGCTAAAGAATCATGGTTTAGTTCCAGAATGTTTGGCAAGATCCTGCTTTTTCCCCTCGGTGCACCATGCTCTACAGCACTGGCACAGGATACAGGTGTGTTTCAGGGTGCCTGGTTACAGGTTGGGGGGCCCAGACTAAGATTGATGAGCAGCCTCTTCATTGTAAACATTTAATTGTAAGTCACTAGAAAAGTCCCTCCTATTATCCTAACCAGAGAAAACATGAACACAACACATGAATGCTAAAACTGTGTTCAAATGTAGACTTTAGGCGTAAAACCGCAACTGTACACAACATACAGCAGCATGCAGCTGTGTAAATGTTGTCCAGGTGATAGTGGCTACTGAAAATGATCAGTGATCAAATGAAAGATCTGGCACTCACTTTTATTTATTTGAACTGGTAAAAAGACTCAAAGATGCAGCACCATTGTATTCATCCTGCGATATAAGGTGGATTACACCTTTTTTACATTTTTGTCAAACAAGGAGGGAAGGTGCTTGATGTGTGTGTGTGTGTGTGTGTGTGTGTGTGTGTGTGTGTGTGTGGTGTACATTGTGTAGTAAAACACTGCTTTGTGCTTTGAGTGT
>JBBIGA010066091.1:0-12249 GCA_037576975.1 Alestes dentex
GAGAAAGTCTTTGTGGATGCACCCCCTCTAGAAATTTCGGCATTCCACGCTTTACAAACAGCTTTCCGCATGTCTTTCTTAGATATATCAAAATGCGCCCACACGGCAGACATGCTGACTCTCATCCAGTCTGGCGCTGCGCTTGTTGATTGCATCATCAATATTTCGGTTGCGTTAAAAATAAATTTTGTCCGAAACCGAAAATGCATTTTTTTGCCATTTTCGGTGGCTGAATATTCGGTGCATCCCTAGTTAAAACCCATATAATTCTAACATGCTAATCACCATCAGTCAATAAATGCCCCTTCACAGACAGTGCCATGTTTCACACTGGGTTGCTGGGTATTTTAACTGGGTGTTTAACAGGACGTCTCATTTTTACCTCATTCATTTTGATGTTTCAGTGTCTTGTTCTGTTGCACTTTAAACAAAGGCACTTTATTTGCTGAGCATAAAAGTTAAGTTAATCAAGGTTATTGTTAAATCTTTTCAGAAAACTACAGTGCATATTACACAGTGCATATAAACTATTAAATGTGGCTTGTGCTAAAACTATTGCCTATTTGTATTTTAGATGTTCTAACATCTTCAACTTAGCAAATAAATAGAAGTTATGTACTCAGTTTATCAGAAATATTTTACATTTAAATAAATAGAAGTAGTGTGTGTTAGTTTCAAAAATGTGACTTGTTTCAAAAATTTGACTTGGGAACTATACCCTCAAGAAGTGATTTGGATTTTGAATACAGTTTTGTTCTGGATTTTGTAATAACTGATAATTAACCAAATTGTTAATGGTACTGATTGGTGTAATGCACTGATTACAAAACTCTACACCAAATTCTGGATTTAAGGTCCTGATTTAAGACAGCTGCCAAAAAACGGAAAAGAAAATGTTTTCTTTCACTGTGGCTTTCAAAAATGTCGCAGCAGATGTAGCAGATCTTGCCCTTCCTTTCTTCTAACCTCGTTTTGGAGTCTTGTAAACACGTTTTGTGTTTGTGCCTGCAGGTCCCGGTGCAGTCGTGGTTCGATGACATGACGGACACGGAGCTGCTGGACCTTCTGCCTCTGTTCGAGGGCCTGAGCCGGGAGGAGGACGTTTACAGTGTGCTACAGAGCCTGAGGGCCAGGTAGCACTGAGACTGGCACGGCCCTCTACTGCTTTCTCTCCCACACACAGACACTCCACCGCTTCCGTTCAGGCCGAGCCACCACTCAGCGGCGGCCTCTAGAAGGCACCATTGTCTCTCACAGTGGAGGATAGAACTCTCTGGACCCTCACCTGCCACCTGACTATTTCTTGGACCACTTGCCAACAGGAGTCCCTGACACAGGGGGAAAAATGTACATAGTGTAAGTTTCTAAATTTGTCGCAAGAGGAAAAAAAAAAACCCACAAAATTAATTTTTGTAATGGAGACAAAAGAGTTTGCTATCCTAAAGCTCTATATTTACCACAAAAAAAGACAAAAAAAACCACAAAACTATCTATTTTTTTTCCCCAGGAGGGTGTTGAAAAGGCCGTAGCCAGTCAACCCTTTGGTTCATGCTATGCAGGCAGACTCTTTCTCGATCACCAGTCGTTCCAACAACTGTGACTTCTCTCTTACCAAATAAAGTGCCTTGTGACTGTTGTTTTTATGAGGAAATATATTACATTTTTATATGCTGCATATTTGCAAAGAACTCAAAGTTTCAAACATTTACTGTAACGCTGAGCGGATGGGCAGGCCTTTATTTTATCACTGTTTATTTAAGATGAGGACTTTTTCCAAGTGATTTCCACTAGTCTTCACTGATCTAAATGAAATACCATTGGACAAAAAACTGATGCCATCATATAGTCTCTCTGGTTCTTTTGGAAGAATAGCATATAAGCATTGTGTTGAGGGGGGGGGGGTCTGTTACCTAATTGCAATTTGAGGAAAAGATATGTAACGTGAGACTAGCTACTGTTAATCAGCACTCCAATACAGTACAATTCGATATAAGTATTTAACTTTATCAGAATAAATGATGCAATCAATATCATAAATGACTCAGAAGTTGTTTTCTGGTCTTCCTCCATCCAGGAGGGGCAGAATCGTCATCACCGGTAACAGTACCACCACTAAAGCTTCATACAAGTTTACCCACGCAGTGAGCTCCATAGTTATTGACACCCGTGTTAAAGATGCACTGAAAATGTGGGGAATAATGTAACATTTAATTTAAGTGAAGCAAGTTTAGACTGTGAAAATAAAACCCTTGATGAGGAAAAATGACAAAACTCCATCACAGTCATTGGCATCCAGAGATGAACTTTAGCATGTTCACATTTTATATTTACAGCCATGGGCAAAAATAAGAAGCTGCATCCATTTTTTTTCTCTGGTCATTGCTTTTATAGTTTGTGGGAGTGTGTCTGTGTAAAATGTGCATGTCACTATTGTTTTATACACTATTGACCACAATTGATTCAAAATTCCAAACAAATAAATGTTTGGAAAAAAGTTAAAAATAATACATATAAACAATGTATTATACCTTGGAAACTACACTCTTACATCATTTTACACCTGCAACAATTAAAACAGTGATGTTAAGAGCAGAGTGTGTGCATGTGTAACTCTGTTTCATCCATCAGAAACTGAATCAGGAGTGAAGCTGCTACAATACAGAACATAGAAAAGCTGCTCTACAAACACTACTGCACTCAACACATATGGAGGCGTTTCTTATTTTTTACACACACACACTGTAGTTCAGAAAAGAATAGCAACCTGTGCATGTTACACACACACACACACACACTGTACAAACAGTGAACAGAAAAAAGGGAAAAGTGGTCTTATTTTTTCCATGGCTGTATATTTTTTAATTCATTTGAGTGTTCAGCAATTCTTTATGACTTGCTGTTTCAGTGGAGGATAAATATGAGGTGGTATAGAGGCCAAATCTCCATAGTTGTTTATCAACATCAAGAATGAACAAATGAAACGATAACATTGTATGAACTTCATGAATTAGATGATTTCTGAAAAAAAAAAAAGATATTTCTGTTGGGTATTAAACAACTGGAGCTGTAGTGAACCTGCCTGGAAGAATATTTATTTAGCCCCCACACATGTTGAGAAGAGTGGTTGGAGAAAAAAAAATTCTCCAAGGATCTCAGTTGTAGGTTTGTCGAAGAAAACAAACAGACTTTACCTACATGCCAACAAATTAACTGGGAATTTGTGCCAGGAGAAAGCCATTTCATTCCTCCAGTCATAAACATAAGCACCTGGAGCTCTCTAGCCAATACTGGGAACTAGGTTCTGTGGTCTGAAGAGACAGAAAGAGATTTTTGGCCACAAACACTCATGGGTTTGGCATAAAAAGTAGGATCATAAAAAGTGAATCATACTGATAAATGTAGTTGAAGATAACTGAGGTTTCTGAGCTGTTTTTTCTCCAAAGAGAATCTTGCGAACCTTGTTGGGAGACATGGCATCATGGACTCCATCAAGTAATGTATTAAATCCAAATGTATTAAATCCACACAGAAATAGTTCAGTGACCACAAAATCAAGCTTTTGGCATTACCATGTACACGCACCCCCTATTTGTATAGGCGCCTAAGAATTTTGTACAGTACTGTATATAATGCAAATATTTCAGACAAAAGAAACAGATTTCATAAACTTGTGTAATTGCTCGAGGTGTGTTCCACTGCCGTGGGGTTGGAGGAGATTGCCCAGTGTAATTCTGCTGCAGACGGACGGCTGAGGACTATAAATTCGCAGTTGTGAAGGTGTGGTTCTGTACAGCGAGTGGTTTTCACTGGAATGGGTTGCCTGAAAGAGAGGTTAATAAGAAAGAGAAGTTAATAAGCAAACTTTTCGTTTCTTGCATGATTTGACTTGAACTTTAAGCCCATCGATTTCATAGCAACCGCCGCAAGATCGTCTGTCTTTACTGAGAAAATGTCAACACAATTTTTTAAGTAATTTGTTCTTCTCAGCTTCTTTACCTCTGTTGTTCAAATGTGAGGTAAGAAAAAAGGCTTTGTTGTGATTATGACTTGGGATATAACAGGACGTTTCAGGGTTTGAGCCACGTGCAGCTTTATTTTCATGCTGTAAACTTCTGACCAAAAACACCTAACAAAGGATGTAGAATTGATTCAGATTTGATCTACAGAATCTGAAAAGCTTCATTTTGGATACCCTTTTTCTGGTTTTGTTTAGTACATAGATATGAGATTTCATCCAAACGCAGAAAAGTAGATGGGAAGGATGGCCAGGAAAAAGGTATTAGTCTACTCAGTCAAATATATATATTTATATTTGTATAGATAAAACATACACGCAAATTATTTGACTGAGCAGATCGATTCATAAGTCTTGTTGTACTTGTGTGTATACATATATGATCTGGAGTCCCGGCGATAAAGGACTGGGGCTCATCACGGAAATATGGAACCAACAGAAATTTTAAATTTAATACTATAATAATTTTTATTTAATAAAAGAGGATGAGCATGATCTGTCTCTTCAGTCAAGCCTAAGAATGGCTCATAGTCCTTCAAGGAACCCACCAGTACTATTATGTTGTATAATATTTTGGTCGTAGCTCGCCCCTGACCTAGACCTCCGGTAGGAACCTGAGAAAAGCTGAAGAACAAAATGTGGCCTAAACACAGCCCTTCTAGATTTACGAGAGACGGGGGCTCTGTGATGGAAAATGGGTTGACAGTAAACTTTACAGCCAAGTGTGGTGCTGTCCACCATTTTCAAGACCCCTACTCCCCAAAATACACTATATGGACAGTACTGGGACACACCTCTTAATTATTGAATTCAGGTGGCCCCTTACTTCCAGTGAGGGACAATCTTAATGCTTTAGCATTCCAAGACACTCTGGTCAACGCATGCTTCCAACTTTGTGGACACAGTTTGGGGAAGAACTTTTTCTGTTCCAGCATGACTGTGTCCCAGTGCACAAAGGGAGCTCCATAAAGACATGGCTGGAGGAGTTCAGTGTGGAAGAACTTGACTGGCCACACAGAGTCCTGACCTCAACCTCATCCAACACCTTTGGGATGAACTGGAACGGAGATTGTGATCCAGGCCTTCTCATCCAACATCAGTGTCTGACCTCATAAATGCTCTACAGAATGAATGGACACCAATTCCCACAGAAACTTCAAAATCTTGTAGAAAGTCTTCCAAGAGGAGTGGAAGCTGTTATAGCTGCAAAGGGGGACCAACTCCACATTAAAGTCTATGGATTTGAATGCAATGCTATTAAATTCCCTGTTGGTGTAATGGTCAGGTGTCCCAATACTTTTGTGTGTAATAGTGTATATGGGCCCTCAATCCACAGGCAGGGCAGAGTGTCATTTTCTGAAGGTGCACTGAGTCATTTGCACAGGAATCTATTCTTGTGCAACCACTTACACCCATTTGAATCATGTAAACTTAAAGCACTGTTTATGAAGTGTGTCAGTTGGTGAGTACTAAGTGTTACAAGTCCAAGCGCCAATGAAATGAAGCTTGTTTTGATGCACTTATCTGCAGAATTGAACTTTGTGGCATTTCTGAAATTATTTGACCCTTGACTGCAGCTCGCTGAAGGTTTCAGTACAGCGGCATCAGTTCACCCGTCTACAGCCTGGAAGGCAGAGGAGCACTTGAATCTTTTATGTTGTTAGCGATTGCTGTGGACTTCACTTAGCGTGAGATGTTCATGTTTTTGACAGCTCGTCATTGTGTTCGCTTTGAAGTGGGCCATCCTTCCCCATTCGTTTTCTTGGAGCGTGTTGCTCCTCTTTTGAACCTTTCTTAATGGTTTCTGTACTTCCGTCAATCACAGCGCTTACAATATAAACCATATTTTATACCACTTGACCATTTTCTAACCTGTCTTTATCCCTTACAATTTGACAGGCTGTTCTTACCATGCATTTAAAGCTGATTCTTTTCTCGTTTGCTATATTGGCTGTTTTTATATTGATGAACGGGTGGGGCTAGGCTGCTGTAGACCGAATCTGTGGTTATACAGCTCTGGAGAAAAAAAAATAAGAGACCACTGCAAAAATGTTCAGGTTCCACGGTTTTATCTTTTCATAGCTGCAAGTATAGAATTGAATGGCTTTGCCTTAGTTTTTAAGAACTGCTGACAATATTTCTCCTAGTTTTAAAGGAAATCACAAAACATCAAAATAAGAGAAATGATGCCGTGTTTACAGAACTTGGAATAGTTTAAAGAAAACAAATCTCTTGTTCACTCTTAAACAAAATGGCAATATTTACTTTTGACAAACTTCTGGCAGTGTTTTACCCTCCAACTGGTCTCATTGTGAGAGGAGAGTGTTGATTACAGCAGTGTTTTTGTACTTAAATAAGATGTGATTCAGGTGATCAGTAATCAGTACCTCATAAAGCAGAATGAGGTGCTTGTGTAGGAATTTAACAGACACTGGCATGGAATGGTTGTCACACTCTTAGAGATGCTGATTTAAAAATCAATTGTAGTGGTTTCTTATTTTTTCTGAAGCTGGATGTAAATGTGTTTTTTAGTGATATCACAAATACAGTGTGACCCGGCGATGGAAAGTGCATTGAGGGCAAACATGCCAGCAAATTGTGCTGTAATCCCCTTTCTTTCTCCAGGTGAACCAGATATATGGGCCCTCAATCCATGGGACTTTGGAGCCCTATTGATTGTTGAGGCAGGGTGGAATGCCATTTGCTGAAGGTGATATGAGTCCGCTGCATGAATCACATTGACCGGGGAGATAATTGTGCTTTTAGGCTTAACAGAGTGAAGTGTTGTGTGTGTACTACCCTAGCCCGTTTTATTTCCAGATGGTCAGGATTATTGCTGTTGTTCTTAATTTGTTTCTTTAATTCTTCTTATTATAGCTGGAATTTAGGCGCCTCTTCTTTTCCTACAGTTTTTGAAATATGGACATGGTTCTAACGTCAAAACGTCAATTAATATCCCCTTTAGTGTGTGTGTACACAGCCAATCAATCAGACGATCAGAGGCCGAGTACTGAGATTAAAACAAATCGTTTTTTGTGATATACGGGGAGAAAAAGACGACGGTTGAGTCCCTTTTAAAATGTGTGTTGGAGAGAGAGTCTGTGACATCACAGATAAGAAGGCCAGAAAGGGACAAAAAGTGGGAAAAAAAAACACACATGCAGAGAAAAAAAAATGCAGAGCAAAATACAGACTCTAAAAGCCCAGGTCAGTTATAAAAGTTGTTAAAAAAAAAAAAGATGCGTGCCACTGTTTGTTGGGGTTTAACTAAAAAGAATCAGCCTGTAACCGTGAATGGCATGGGAAGAGCTGGTGAGTTCAGGCCCCCATACCGCAGCCCTAAAGCCTCTGAATCAGAGGAGCGAAGTTTGAATCAAACCTTTTTTTTTGCGTGTCTCAGAACATTGGTATGGCAGTCACCTTGCATTTTCTCACAGAAATGCATCTAGTTTTTATGATATTTGCCCTTTAATTATCATCTCCTGCTGGTGAGCTGTGTTTGTACACAAACGGAATCCTCCCATCCGTCTTCCTCCGCCACTGGAGTACTTAAGACGTTTCGATGTGTGGTTAAAAACAGGACTCTTAACTTTAATCATTTTGCCACTCACTGATCAGCATTAGTTAGAGCCTACTGGGCTGTTTGCTTCGGCGGAAAAGTCTCTGATTTTTGTCCAGGAGGCCCTTCGCCCAAGCTGTCCATCTGTGGAGGAAAAGAGTTTAATGAGAAGCTCTTCCTGCTGCCCCTCAATCATGCTTCCTCCTCAGCTGGTCCTGGAGGAGCGAGAGAAGCACTTTTCGCACTTTTTCAGCAACCTGGAGGTGCTGGAGTCATTCATTACCCACCAATTATCTCATGCAGTTGATGGTCAAATGAATGCATTAAAATTAAAGGGCCGAAAGCAAAGAATTCACAGCGAGTTGTTTTTCCCGCTTAGTTTCCATTTACAGCATTTGACAGATACTCTTACCCAGAATGACGTACACGAGTTCTTTTATGGTCTGAAAGAAAACATCCCTCACACTAATAGGTTAAGAGCTGCTAGAAGACCAAGTTTCCACACAAGGCCTGAATGGTACATTTTGAAACTTGTTCACAAACTCTAATTTAAACAAATGTAATAAAATTGCATGACATGGACCCTTTAATTACAACAGAGGACTGTCGTATCCAAAGTGTAATCCTTATAAAGAAATGGGAGCGGGCTGTGTGAGGATTTGTGTGTGTGTGTGTGTGTGTGTGTGTGTGTGCAGGTGTGTGCTCACCTGGGTGGAGAGATGGACGGAAACACACCCAGATTTACACACAGAGTCTGAGAGGGAAGCGGTCAGGGCAGGGATTTGGTCAAATAGACCTACGGGTGCGGTGAACGGGACAGTTTCTGACTCCGTCTGGATTAGAAGGTAAGATGACCGATTCAGACCTGAGTGATGGATGTATCCAGTGGAAGAGACTTGGTTTTCAATACATGTGATTTTTTTTTTCTCATTTGATGCATGTGTAAACTGTATATCACCCTCTACCTCAAAAATCTCTCTTTAACATTGTAAAGATCCCGAAGCCCTCGGTGCTTTATATTACACTGTCTGCTATTGAAAATGGTTCGAATATAATACTGTTTACAGACATTTATTAGAGTGTTGCACTTGCTTAGTGTGTTTATCTATTACTAAAGCTACTACTGAGGGTACCCACTCATCAAGTAGTTTTTCAGTAACAGATGACAAATGCTTAAGCTTCTCATACGGTCTTTTGAAAACTCGAGTACGCCACTAATCGTATAATGAAAATTAAGTAAATAACTTTGTTGACATAAGTGGCCTTAAACTAAAGTGGCTGACCTTGTTCCATTTCTAACATTGTTAGGAAACATCGTTACAGAGTAATGGAACTTGTAAGCAAGATAAGGGTGCCAACTAGCACTGGACGAATTTGATTCTTTTGAATTAAAGTGATCATTTTCATGCACAATTTCTCATGTGTATCTTTGTATGGATGCAACTACATAATATATAATATATTGTGTGTATGTGTGTGTAGATATAAGAGAAATTGTGCATGAAAATTATCATTTAAATTCAAAAGCATCAAATTCTTCCATAAAATCCTATAAAAGCTCCATATTTAAGTTCCATATGTCTATGTGTGTATATGTGTTGTGTATGTGCTCGTGTCTGTACATATGTATCAAAGTCATCAATCGATTGGATTCTATTAAGAAGACGTGATCAGCTATAGACATTAAGAACTCTGGTTGTCATTCACTTCATGAAATATCGTCTGATTCATGGCATAAACCTTCCGTGTACGTTCAATTATCCGTGTGCTGTGAGGGTCCTGTGCTGATGGCCCTCAGATAATGTGTTTCTGTCTTTTTCCTTGTTGCTGAAGGTGCCGTCCTATCAGAAATGGCTGGCCTTCATGCAGCTGAGTTGATACAATGTGGGGGGCGAGGAGGGTAATTCATTAAGCCTTGTGCAAATGCCTCTAAATGGTACCTATTGTTAAGAGCTGAGTCAATACATACGGCGGGCTAATTGAGTAGCAAACCAGTCTTTCTGGACGGGGTGTACACAGAACATCAGAACACACTCTGCTCAGCTCATTCATTCGCTGCACTTTGAAGACGAACCTGTTTGCTTTTTGCGGACCGAAAACAGAAACGCGTGTTTACGGAAACATGACGCCTCGCTTAATGGGCTGAGAGCGCGATGATAGCATGCAACATTGTTGTTCTAATACTAAACGTCTGTAATATGATCGTTCTGTTGAATATCTGTGCCTGTGTAATGCAGTTGCGTCTGTTTGGGCTGCGTTTTCTATACAGATTGTGGATCTATGGATAGGTTGTATTTGTCTGTAGTTGAATATTGACACCAGATGCATCTTGCTGAGTAACTAACAGAATAAACAAATAAACAAAAACCTACTGCTGCACGTTTTGACCGTCTCTGATTTAGGCTGTAGGTAAAAATGTGAGATTTGTGACGCCTGCCGTGACCCATTAAATCTCCCCACACTGAAAAGCCTATTATTCACAGGCTATCAGAGCGTGTGTTTGTTCTGTATGAGTAAGTGCTTTATCTAATGTGGCCTTTCAACTGAACTGCAGCACTGAAATGGTTTAAATTTAGGGTGGTGTCTCCTACATCCTGCTGAAGCTTCAGTGTGGGGTATTTAACACACCCAGCCCGGTTTCGCTCCGCCTACTGCATCGGTCAAGGGGCTCTTTGAATTTACGCGATTCGAGAGTGTCGACTGGCGAATGCGAGCAATGTTCGCTTACTTTTGGCAAGAACATGTTTCATTCATGTGCAACTGATTGAACTAACTTCATTTATGCCAGTGCTGATTTCGTTCAGTCATTATTTTAGACCCCCTCCTGCACTTACAGGGTTTAAAGTGGAATACCACTGACTTTCAAAAAAAAGAAAAGAAAATTCAGTCACTGAGAGGTGACTGTAATGTCTACAACACAAATCTGGCCAGTGTATTCACTAACCACGTGAGTCTACACATCTTTTGAGTTTTTGTATGTATTGTTGGTGACTGTAAAACAGTGGTAAATCTGGAAAAAAAAAAAGAAAAAATCATTTTGCTTTAGAATGCATTTGCCCCAGAAAGACCTTGCAGCCGCCTAGTAACTGTCGGAGGCGTCATAGCAATCACTTAAAAACCTCCTGGATCCAATTTGTAATGATTTAGCAACCACTCAGATACGGACAAAAACAACATCATTGCAACCATCTGGAATACCATAGCAACTGTTTATCACTTTTCCTAGGAACCACCTGGAACACCACAGAGACCAACTAACAGTACTGTAGCAGTACCAGGGAATTGCTTATGCTGTGCAAACAGTCTGCATTTTTTTGTGTGTGTGTGTGTGTGTGTGTGTGTGTGTGTACTTTTTTCACTAAACATTTATTAGATTATCAGGTTACTTCTACATGTCCCTTCATTCTATTTGACTCTCTCAGGAAAACAGCAGGATGACTGAGAGACTTTTGGACACGTTTAAAGGCATCAGCTACAAGCCTGGCCTCCAGATTTGGACCATCAATGTGAGAGAAACACACTCTTCTCTTATTTGGTGACAGTCCCTGCTACTTTGAGAGTAAAGTTCTTGAATGCGCTCAAGGTTCCTCAGTGGTTCTTGACTCGGAAGTGCAGTTCTAGGAGTAAAATCTAAGTATAAAAGTTTAAAACCTTGCATCTTTAAACTTCACAGAAACTTCACCCCCATTGAAAGGTTCTAAATGGAACCGAAAGTTAAATTACAAACACTGAGCTGATTCTTCAATGTGACCCGTTCTCATTCTCTCCTCTGCCTGTGTAATTTGGTCTCTGTTTTTCCCGAAAAGAGTATGAAAATGATTCCTGTGCCGGAGCAAGCCTTCGGGAGTTTCTTTGAAGGTGACTGCTACATCGTGCTTCATGTGAGTAAACCGAAGGCACGTCACACTGAGGGTTGTCTCTGAAACTCTTCTGCTGATTGTGGGACGGGGCTGCAGCGATGAAATGTCAAGATTAATGACTGTCAAAACAGCTCGGCCCAGCTGGCTCTGAAACTCCCTCTGAATGTTCCAGTCAGAGGCGGCGTGTGCGCTTTTGCGTCTCAGGTTCTCATCTAAATCACGAGGGGGTGTGTTAGGAGGGCAAAAATCCATTGAACTGAAGGTGGCAGTTCAGCTGCATAGTTTTCAGGATTCAGTGCAAAGTTATACACGTACAATGTGGAGAGAAATGTAACCCTAAATCGCTCCTGAGAAAATAGAATAAAGAGTAAAATAATAGAATCATTTCACAAATATCCCCAAAAGTAAACAAAAGAAATATGACAGTTATGTTCAGAATGTGCAAAGTGATCATAAACTGTTATCTGAAGTGCACTGAACTGATAATTCTAATTGGTTATTTGAGATCCATGTTGTTTCCTGAAGACCAGTAATCGAATCACATTGTTATTTACACCTCTATCGTCTGTGTGCTTCTGTGTGTGCGTCTGTGTGTGCGCCTGTGTGTGCGCCTGTGTGTGTGCCTGTGTGTGTCTCTGTGTGCCTGTGTGTGTGCCTGTATGTGTGTATGTGTGTGTGCCTGTATGTGTGCCTGTGCATGTGTCTGTGTCTGTCTGTGTGTGTGTCTGTGTGTGTGTCTGTGTGTGTGTATGTGTGTGTGTGTGTGTGTGTGTGTGTGTGTGTGTGTGTGTGTGTGTGTGTGTGTGTGTGTGTGT
>JBBIGA010066112.1:0-10000 GCA_037576975.1 Alestes dentex
TGTGAGAGAACCACAGTTTTCCAAGTGCTACATTTGTAAGAACCATCATGTTGTGAATGTTGTGTGTGTGAGAACCATAATTTTCCTAGTGCTATAAGAGAACCGCAGGTTTGCCAGTGGTGTTTTTGTAAGAACCATAGTTTTGCTTTATTTGAGAGAGCCATACCTCTGACAGTGTGTTTGTGAGACGTGTACTTTTCTCAATGTTGTGTGAGACAGAACCATAGTTTTGTGAGTGCTTAGTGTGAGAGAACCGTAGTTTTGATAGTGCTGTGTTTGTGAAAACCATAGGTTTGTGAGTGATAAGTGTGAGGACCA
Source organism: Alestes dentex (assembly GCA_037576975.1). Lineage (NCBI taxonomy): Eukaryota > Metazoa > Chordata > Actinopteri > Characiformes > Alestidae > Alestes > Alestes dentex. The sequence continues at coordinate 319 of JBBIGA010066112.1, forward strand.
TAGTTTTGTCATTGCTACGTTTGAGGGAACCATTCAAAGTGCAATATTTGAGAGCCGTAGTTTCACCAGTGTTAAATGAGAGAGAACCACTAACATCTAAAATCGGAACAATCTTGATTCATACACGTCACCCTTTAACATCTGAGTAACTTTTATTCTTGCCACTATTGCTTTAAAATCTAAGTAAGTTTATTCATATAAAACGCACTAACGTCTTAACAATGTTTATTCATCAACGTCTAAGTAAGATTTATTCAAATATGTTGCACATACACCAATGTCTAAGTAACATTTGTTCATGTCACAGCAACGTCCGAGTAACATTTATTCAAATGTTTTTCTTTTTTGAATATCTATGTAACATTTTCTCAAGTACAGCACACTTCACCATCTAAGTAATGTTTATGCATATGTTACATGTCAACTTACATCAACATCTATGTAACATTTGTTCTCATTCCTCACACTACCCTCAAGATCTGAGGAACGTTTATTCATAAGTCGCACTTACATCAGTGTCAATGCTTATTCTCTTATAGCACAATTACTTACACATCTTTGCCATGTTTATTAATACATTACATTACACAGAAATTAACATTTATTAAAATATGAAACACTGACATCTGAGGACAGCAGTTGTTGTGACAAACAAAGCACACGCTTAAAAATAATGGTTCCTGAAATGTCCTTGAAATGTTCTAATATGTTTTTCTCTGTTATGTTGTGAAAAAAAAAAGGTCTTCACTTAGAAAACAGTTTTTTAAAGAGTTATCACCTGACATGGTTCTTTCAGGAACCAGAAGTTCTTCTCTGGAATTGCTCCAAATAGTCCTTTTTGGCACCCTTACCTTCAGCGGAAGTGTCCCGCCTTCCTGGATGTCCCCTTGAACTTTAACTCAGTCCAGCTTTGGGTTTAGGAGTAGAGAGCGTGGAAAGTGTGTTCAGGTTGACGTTCAAGTCAGGTCAAATAGTTTTATTGTCATTTCAGCCTCTTAAACAGTACACAGTGAAACCAAACAACAGGACCTTGGGGCAGCACAAGAACAAAAACAGAAACACTATGAGACTACACAAGAGCAGACAGGACCAAATACAGAGTGTAAAGAGAGCACGAAAAACACAAGAAAAACGTTTAGGGCAGTTGAGACGTATCACGACAGATGCTGTTTTCTGGTAGCGGAGTCAATAGGAGGTAAAAGTGGTTCCAAAACTTGGCCTCTTTATTGACAACATTGCGTCGCCTGCCTGGATTCGGAAGACCCCCTTGGACTTCGATATGCTTGGAAACAAAAATTGAAGACCTTCCAGGTCAGGCCTTCTGTTTCTTACCCCAGTCTTTGTGTCTGTACCGCATTACCTCTGGAGACTGGGCTTTCGGTTTCTGTAAAACAGAGCCCAGTCGGATACCTGGCAGCAGAGGGAACCCTCAGGCTCTCCTGTTATTAAGGCCCTGAGATGGCCCCTTGCCCTGCGGTGGCTATTCCGCTCCATGCCTGTCCAGGTCTCATTAGGGGACTTGTTAATTTGTGGAGAGGATCTGCGGTGAGGCCTTGATGGAATCTGCTGGTTTTCATTTACCCCCAGCCGCTGTCTCTGCTCTCTGAGCAGCCTGACTGGCGTACGGCTCGGGATTATGCCCGGGTGTATTATTTTTGAGCCGCGTTCACGCGCAGCGGTTGCAGTCAGCAAGACCGAGTGTTGGAATGTGAAGTAAGCAGTGCCACCCCGTCTCAAGGGTCTGAAAGTCCTTTTGGTAAACAAGTCAAGACGAGGCAAGACTACTGGCTAATGAGTCCCGCGGTACATTGGTACATTGTCCCAGACTGTGGTTGTAAGGCTGGGGGTCTGTTGTGGACATTTCAGGACATTAGGACACCTCCCTTCTGCCTCTGGGGGGGTGGGCTTGCTCTCTCGCTCTCTCTGTTTAGCTGTAATTGGTGCCATGTGTTTGTGTAAATACCTCTAAGATGTGTAAATCCACAAAAGAGCCCCCAGCACGAAACGAGTGCCGCAGCCTGAAATCCGAAACAGTCGCGCTGATATCGCGCTCGCATTTTTTTTGTTTGTCATGGCAGGTCCTGTGTTTTAAAAAGTTGGTCATTTTTCCTAGCCGGAGTGGAGATGTCATTGGGTTGAACGGATAGTGCTGCTCAGAAAGCTCAATGACTCCTGCTGCCCTTTACATTGTCCTACCATTTCTTGACAAGTGGACCGAAATAACTTTTTTTTTTTTCTTGTCCTTACTAGGGATGGGTATTGATTTACTGATATTGGTTATCAATATTGACATACTTTTACTTTCCATAATTTGGTGCAGAAAATAAAGACGTCACTCGAAAAGATTCAGCAGTTATTTTGTTGATTTTTTTTTTTGATAAATAAGGATCTAAACTGTGTCCTGAGTTTATGTATATGTAATGAGGGAGGAGCGTTGCTACAAATGTTCTGCTCAAAAAATCCATCTTGGTGATGAGCAGAGCCTCGCTCCGTCCCTCCACTGATCCAGTCCAGCGTCCACCATTTGAAATCGCCGCTGTTAGAATGCATTAAGGCTGCATAACACCGATAGCAGCACTACGTTTTCAAGAGATTTTAGTACTGACAATTCTGGAAACCGGTACCAGTTGAGTACTACTTCTACCCATTCCTAGTCCCTGGAATTGGAGCAGATTCTGACATATTTTAATGGCTGTATTAAACCCCATGTGGTTCCAAATGTCTTTGTTGGGCTCTGTTTGCATTCAGGAAAGGAAATTCTTTAGTAAAACTGAAATTTTGTTCAAAGTGAGAAACCCATTTTCTTTTGCTTTTTTATGCTTTTGAATTAAATGTAAAAAAAAAGTTGACAAAATGAAATTGAGCACAATGGTTGACAAAACGAATGTACCCTCTGTCGACCAATCAAAAAAAGCTCCACTAACCTGCGAAACACTGGAGCTGTATTAGTAATCAGGTGATCTTGCGATTATTTGGAAGACCAATCATGTAATCAAATGCATGCAAGTAATGAAGTTTACTTCCCTGTACATAAAATTAAAAACTACAGATGTGTGGAGTTGTGTGAGATCCTGCTGGTGTGGGTTTCCTTCCTTTCAGTGATATTCAAGCATATTTGTTGGGCATAACGTTATAATGGCCTGGAAATTCCTAGTTAATTGCTTTTGACTGTTTAGTCATCCTCACTAACCTAGAGTATGATATAATTTTGCTATATGTATTTTTTCCATTATAAAGATAGTTAAGATTCACACTTCTCTCATTCTCTGGTGCTGTAGGAAGTGGGGGACGCCGGGACCATGCAGGTGAACAATGGCCACCCTGTTTTCATGCCGCCATCCAACGGATCTGCAGGCTACGCTCCGGGCCGGGTGGTGCCCGTTCGGTCTCCGCCTCCTCCCAAAGCTCCACCCCAGCCACCTCTGAAGCCTCTGGCCCCACCCCCCCCACGTCCCGCAGCTCTCCACCTGTCTGAGGCCTGGAGCAGGAGGGACCACACCCAGAGGCGGCAGAGGAAAAACACCTACATCTGTACAGGATGCTTGTTCGGGGCGCTGGTCCTCACGCTTATCCTGGTCCTCAGCCTCACGTCCGGAGATGTCCTAGATGGTGAGAAGCTGTGAGATGTGTATGTGGAACCATGTGGGGGGGGGGCCCTGATAAAGAGTCAAAAGGGGGGTATGCTTATTACGCTTTGTGGTTGTATTAACCCTTTAGCATTGAGTTTTTAAAACAGTTCTACCCGTTGCTGCATGAGGTTTTTTTTTTTTTTTCTTGTGCACTAAAATTGCTGCACATTGCTGCAAAGGCGACAGAGGCGAGGGAGTTTCTCCTAGCGTCTGTCGCCTTTGGATCACTAGGGGCTCAGACTTGGACTCTGTAAAGCTGGTTTGTGACACCTTGGTTGGTGTTATTGCATATGTTTTATAAATAAAATCGAATTGAATGTGTCAGGTAGTTGCGCAAAATGTAAAGATACGTTTTACGGCGTCAGTGTGTGTTTCGTGGTTGTGTGTGTTGTGCTCTTGAGTGTCCTGCATGGTGCATCAGTTGGGATGCAAATGCAATTATTGTGATTTAGTTGCTGGTTGACAGTCTAAATAAAAAAAGTATAAATATAAAACTAAAAAAATATATAAAAGTCTGAAGATGATGGTATATCAGCTGTAATCTTGAAACGCCATTAACTTCCATTGGTCAGCAGTAAGAACGTGTTAAAATGTTCGTGGCTGAACGTTCTAAAACACACGGGAGTGACGGTACATGCTGAGGGTTTAAACCCGTTTGGTGGACAATATTTAACCTGCTAAATGTGAATGAGTGTGTTGCTTGTCTGTTCCGTGATTTATGTTGCATACAAAAGGCTATTTGAAGTTGTCACTCATAATGTTACTGCATGGTTGACACATGTTCATGGTTTCATGACTAAAGTCATCTGGTTCTCAGACACATCAGAACTGAGTTTCATTCTGAAATGCATTGTTGTGTTGCACCTAAATCACAGAAACAACTCAGTTTAATAAAAAAACTCTTTTAATAATAGTGGATAACAGTGAATTAATCAACGTTTGGCTCAATCTCAGTGATTGCTGGGAAATAAAAATGAATAAAATTGTCTCCAATTTGAGTCCAAACTCTTCATGAATTCTTAGATAGTAAAAAAAATTGCTAACAGTACTTGATTGCTGGTACAGAAGATTGACATAAGCCTGTAATAAGATGTCTTAAGATGTCATAATCTGTTATATTATGGCAGATTATGAGATCTTATGACAGGGTATGACCACGTTCGTGATACGATTAGGCCAGTGTTATGTAGCAGGTTTCAAGTAAGGGGTTGCCAAAAAGACTGTGTTGCGCCACTGCTTGTGTACTCTTTCCTCTAAGGCTCACTGTTTTCATTTCTTCCACAAACATTCAGCAATCCTTTTCTGAATAAGAGCCAAGCCCGGTGAGAGTAGAGCAGCTCCTGGCCTACCGGCATGAGTGTAAACCTCCTTCATCGACTCTGCATCTTTCTGCGTGTTCCTCACAGAGAACTGTCCGGATCATGACCAGACGTTGAGTAAGTGGAACCCGGGACATGACCTGAAGAAGGCCGTGGTGGTGCGTGGTGGAGAGCGGCTCCTACTGGTCGCTTCGGCGACCCTCCGGTCCCTCACTATCCAGTCAGGAGGTTAGACGCAGACTTTTGGGGGCGTGGGAGAGGGGTACAATAAATAAACTACCGTACTTTAGTCCACTTTTATTTTCATATTCCAACATTCTATTGCATATTTTCTGGAGTATTTGATAAAAATCATTAAAGTTCAAGACTTTGCTTTAATGCTAAGATAAAAAACAATACAGATTTGATTATTATTGATGCAATACTAGATTATATTTGATTATAGTGCAATATTCTAAAAATGGTTTCAACTTTTTTTTTGCAGATTCATTTTGCTGTTGTTGCATATGTTTACTTATTTTAAACCTTTTTTTTTTTTGACGTATCACCAAACTATTGATTAATTTCACAGTTGCATAAAAATGCAGGATCCTGCACAGGTTGCTATGCCATAATAGTCTTATTAACTATTTGTCCATGCATGTATGCTTATTCAAATGTCAAAGTTATTAAACATTATCAAATATTTCCAATTTTTTGTGCATAAAATTGAGTGAGTCGGACAGTGTCAGAAACCACATAAGCAGGTCTGGGAGAGAGTACTGAGTCTTGTGTGTGATAATAATGCAGTTAGAACGGTTCTTTATCGTTTCCTCAGGGGTGGTGGTCTTTGCTGACAGTAAGGACGGCTTGAAGAACATAACCCTACGAGCGCACCATGTTCTCATTGAGGACGGGGGTGCCCTCCACATCGGAGGTCCGAAGTGCCGCTACCGCTCCCAGGCCACCATCGCTTTGGTGGGTCGCTCTGACGACTCCTCGGTCCAAGAGGTCCCCGTATTCGGCCGCAAGTTCCTGGGCGTGCGGGGTAGGGGCACCCTGGAGCTCCACGGGGTCCAGCGGCCGTCCTGGACCTTTCTGAGCCGCACGCTGCCCGCCTCAGGCCTGGCCACGGGGGGCTACGCTTTCCAGAGGAACTTCAGCAGGGGCATCAACCTGCGCGTGCTGGACCAGAACAGTGGCACCGTGCTGTATTCCGAGCGCTTTGACACTCACGAGTCGGACAACGACAGCAGGAAACTCGGAGAGCTGCTGCGGAGCCTCCCGTCCGGGCGCATCGTCACGCTGGCGGTGGGCGACTCGGCCATCAAGAGCCTCCGGGAGGACACCAGAGAGACCATCAAGGAACTCCTGGGCAGCACCTACGTGAAACACCTCCAATACAGGTGCGAATAGAGCTAATCTCAGGTACCCGTGCCCTACACTTCCAGAGTCTGGAGTCTAGGTTTTTAATATAAGTCCATTTTTGTTGGAACCTAAAAAATAGGAAAGTTTTGTTGTATCCAGTATGATGAATGGAGTATTCGATGGTTCTGAAAGACCACATTTATGCTTCACGTTGTGTGCAGAATAGGATTTAACAAGTGTAAATAAGCTGTCTTCTTTTTTAGAACCCCCTACCTTGGAGTACAGAGCCCATCTGTTGATTTTTAGTTTGTTAGAGGTCAGTTTCTGATGGCTGTGTTTCAAACTGGCAGTGTCAGTGACTTTTGTAAAACTGTCCCAACACACAGTTACATGGGATTAATGGTCCTGTGGTGATGAACAGGGTGGGCTGAGGGTGGGCTGATAAACTGTGAAGCAGCAAATGGGCTACAGTCTGTTAATGTATACCTGTATAGTGGAGCCATAAAGTAGTTGTTCTAATAAAGTGGCCACTGAGTGTAAGCACTAGGTAGGAGTTTCCAATAAAGTTGCCCGTGAGTGGAAACACACGGTTGTTTCTAATACATACGTACGTTTGTGCAGCTGCTACATTAGTCCTTTGAGAGTAGTAGCAAGATAATAAAACCTGCCCCCTCTACACCACTCTGCTGTCTGTTTGCTTTGATAGCAGTGAACGTTTGAAGTTGTTTTGATTGTGTGCCGAAAGTGTCCCATTGTTCCAGCTGACTCCAGTCCAAGTTCGCTGGGTCTTGGCAATACAAGTCAAAACGTGTAGGAGCTGTTTTTCATTCACACCCCAGTGCCAGGACCTCCAATGTGGAACCAATTGAGGGCACCTACCCCCACCCCGCTGGACTACCGTTGAGTAGTGTATCGTGCTGTAATTAGCAGCTAATAGGTTCGTTTTTCTGCGCTGCACAGTGGTTGTGTCCTCCTTGCTTGTTCACTTTGTGGAAAACGATCCTGAGAACCCATCCAGTGTGAGCGTTCCTACAGGAAATGCGCTTTTGGAAGGTCAAGCACATGCATTTCCAGGATTTGTGCAGGGAAAACAGCTGACACACACATTTCTGTGCCCGTCTCCATGGATCTCCAACAGATCAAAACACCTCGGAGATGCCAGACAAGACGAGCTCTCCAAGAAGTCTTTGGATTTCAAGTGAGGCGCAGTGAGGTTCTTTTTGGAAAATGTGGGTTTAAAAGGGTCGTTACCCTCCTTTGTAAAAATCTCTTTTACACCCGCAGTCTTTAACAGACTGTATGACTTGCTATGCCTTGGATGCAAGACATCATGTGTTGTATCGAATTGCAGCACATTGTCATATTGTAGCATGTTAGCTTGCAACTAGTGGATTAGCTTGGGGCTAACATATTAGTGTCTACCTAGAGCATTCGATTAGGACATTGGACTTTTACATTTACATTTGCGTCTTTTAGCTGACGCTCTTATACAGAGCAACTTACAGTCATTAGTTACAGGGAGCAACTGACAGTTAGGTGTCTTGCTTAAGGACACAGTGGTAGAAAGTGGGGTGGTTCGAACCTGCAACTTTGTGATCATCGACAGCATGAGAAGATATTTAAAGTATTTTCCTCTGAAAGTATTTATGCATATTTATAAGTGACACGCATGTGTGCAGGGTAAGTGTTGCTTTCTTCTATAGCAGTTCAAGATTCTTTGTCCCATGTATAGTTATACAAGTACAACACGCGGTGAACTGTGTGGCTAACTCCAGTCGTGTGAATTGTAGATGACTCTTCTAATGTTGCATGCTGTTGCTATATGGCAGCCTCACGCTAAATATCATAATAATTCTAAGAATTATGCCTTTTAGTTTTTAAAATAATTTGCGGGGATTACATTCCAAGAGCACCCCGAATTGTGGAAAATCATGAATTTGTGTTGTGGTTAAAAAAAGCCTAAAAATGCCTATTTTTGTAGTGTAAACCCTAAATATCCCAAAACACTTTAATTTCATTTAAAACTCAGTTTAATACTTCACCCTTAACGAAAATGTCAAGGTAAACCCGTATTCGTACTGTACAGTTTACACTGAACTCCTGCAGTGCTAGAATGTAAATACCAATGTTACCCCTGTATAGACTGGACTGTAATTCATGCAGCGTGTTTTCTTTGGTATAACCGGGTAAATACAGTAATAAATTCATGTAATTTACAGTAATAAAAATACAGGGCTTTAAGAAGAACAAAACGAAAAACACGAGAACACTCAGAGAAACACTCGAGATGTGTCGAAGGGCAGCAGCCAATCAGCAGCGAGGAGAAATAAATAACATTCTCGGATTGGCTACTTTCAAACCTTCCACCTCTGAGTACAGCGGCATTTCGCCATCCCACCTTTGTGTTTCACTCCACAGTACCAAAACATTTATAGTTATTTTTATATGGAAATGTAGCTGAATTTACATTAATATTTATGTTAGATTTATCTAATATTTGATTAGATTTTTCTTAATCGTTTAGCACTAAATTGCATGAAAATGTATATATTGGCACGAAAAAAGCAAAAAAAAAAAAATGAGGAGGATATCTGCGGTTTCCCCGAATTTGCGGGGGAATGAAGCCACAAATTCGTGGGGGAACACTGTATTTCATAATTGAGGTTGGGGGGAATTTGTGAAAGTGTAATTATTTCCCCTTTAAATGAACTGGTCGCTTCCAATAAATCATTATTAGAGGTTGCGGGTGTTTTTTGGCATGGGTGTCCCATATGATGCACATATTTCCTCCCAACGTGGACTGGACTTTAAAAAAGCGAGCCACAGCGCTCCCCTTCTCTGCCTCCTCTGGAAAATCTGTCTGTTTATTTAAACCTCTTGTAGCCACAGTTTCGCCTGTGGGCTCCAGGCCAGTGGGAAGGAGAGTAATGGGCCGATTTCAGGCTGTGGTGAGGGGGCTTCGCCCTGCAGAGGGGCTGATAGCCGTACTGTAGAAGCTTGAAAGTGTTTACTATAATTGACTGTCTTAAAATTACTTGGAAGAGAGGAAGGAAGGGACAGGATGCATGCACGCACACACACACAGCGAGGAGTGACACTCAGGAAATCTGACTCAGGCTTTTACCACCAGTGTGATCTAAAACGCACACACACTTTCACAGTTTTTCATTGTCACGCACACACACACACGCACACACATGCACACACACATATACATACACACACGTATACATACACATACATATGCACACACACTCTAACCATTTCTTTTTCCATCATTTTTTTTAATATTGAACTATTTTTAAATTAATATCTTCATAATTGCAAACAGTCATTCAGAGTAGTTTTGGTGTGAAATGGTTCATTATAGATAAACTTACTCAGATT
>JBBIGA010066133.1:0-12248 GCA_037576975.1 Alestes dentex
GACTAGAAATCCATTGGGGTCTCCCCGCGCAGGTTCGAATCCTGCCGACAACGGATCCGTTTTGCAGCTCGCAGAAATAAATGTGCGAGTGAATATTATGTTACCTAGTTTTAAAAGTATAATTCCGACTCATTCCCATTTCATACGTGAACATGTATGTTGTCTTTCGTGTGTTACAGCGTAGTGACATGATAGATAAAAACAGTCGCTACTGGGTTTCTATGGCGACATGTCTTTAAAAGGGCTTTAGCAATTCCACCAAGCTCCCTTGATTCGTCCCCTACTCCCTTGTCTACTTGTTTCACCCCAATGAAAGAAAGTGAACCAAGAAAGCAGACAATGTATGCATTAATATTAATATTAAGTTAATATTTTGTTCATTAGGCAAATGTCTTTCTCAACCAGGTTATATGTGTATCCTGTTTTCTTGAGGTTTTACTACACAACCAGCTTTAACATCTAAATACACTTAATGGAACTTGAAACTAAGCGTAAAGCAGTTTTAGTTTACATTTTAGCTATAGAAATATAACCAAACTGGACACTCGTTTTCCCTTTGATTTCTTTCATTGTGCAATATAAGAGACATTATGAGAAAGGACCATAATTTGCCCTCGGACAGAGTGAAGGGCACAAACTGGAGGATTGAGACAACCACTCAATCATGGCGGATAATTTAGACGATTTACTGGACGAGGTTGAGGCAAAGTTTTGTAGAAATACGTCGCTGCCTGCTCAACTTCCATGTAATAAACAAAACCAAGAACATGTCATACAACGGAGAAATAATCACAGCACTCACAGGTATATGTTCAGCTCAGCTCTGTGCACGGCTGGCGGTTAGCTTTGCTGCTTGGGGAAACAACAACCAGCCAACTTCTGCCTCACTCTGTGTGATCCAGATATGTGTAGCTGTGCTCTATGTTTGGAGTGAAACACTAAATCCAGCTGTTGGATTTTTATCTGCAGAAGCAACACAAATCAACAAGAAGACAAAGACATCGAGGCTGTGCTGCAGGAGATCCTTGATGATGATGAAGATGATGACCTCAGTTCAGAGGTGAGTAGGTCAAGTTTATAGGTCTTCACTGAAAGCCCAAAACTGGACAAAAGTATTGGGACCTCTTAATGATTTAATTCAGGTGGCCCCTTACTTCCAGTGAAAGACAGTCTTAATGCTTCAGTGCACCAAGACATTCTGGACAACGCCAAGGTTTTTGTCCACAGCTACACATCTCCGCAGAGCAATGCAGGGGGATTTTTTTACCCCTCAATCCGAAAATTGGTGACCAGTTTAACACCTGTTTCAGCAGTAGCTGCATTAGGAGCTGAATTCTCTAACGAGAAGAGGCGCCTTGATGTTTTTGGACAAGTGAAATGCATTGCTGCTCACTAACATGAATTGTGTATCCACAGATACCTGCTGCAACAAAGAGTCTTGCCAAGGATTCTTGTCCTCAAACAGCTTCAAAGAAGTAAGTGGATAGTGATTATGAGGAGCACAAAACACAGTTTATTGGAAGATCCATCAGTAGCTTTAAATCTGAGATTTTGTTGTTATTCTGTTCCACACCACAGAATCACAGTACTGCCTTCCCAAGCCAGTGCCCAAAAATGATACCAAACGATACCTTATCAAATATAAAAAGGAAAACGTAAAGGACTATAGGAAGACTAAAGTAATACATATAAAGACAATATAAAATAAAGCGCAAGAACAAGACAAATAAGCACAGTGATATGATACCGATACCTATAGTTGAAGTAAAGTTTTGTCAGAGGCAAACAGGTTGAAGACACATTCCTGTGGTTCACTTGTACACGGAGTTGGGAAGTCTGTAATCCAGCTGGAGATGCTTTGGCCTGGGCCTTGAGGTTTAGAAGCCAACTTGTTAAGGACTTGTCAACAGACAGCATTCTGACATGGGCCTAGTTTACTAGGTGGTCCATTGTAGTGTGTAGAGCAATGGAAACAGAATCCTCATTTGGTCTTTTTGCCTATCAATGGAAGTCACTAACTCCTGCCAATAGAGTCACATCTGGTTCTGCACCCAGCTCCCTTAATCCTGTCATTCAGCCTTACGTTGCTATTCGCTCCTCCAAGGAACATTGGCTCTGCCATCCCTACACACAAGAGGAACCCAGTCCAGACTGGTCCCATTCATGGTTCCCCCGTTGGTGGAATGAGCTGCCAAAGTTGACCAGAGCAGCAGAATCCTTCTCTATCTTCAAAAACCTCCTGAAGACTATTCAGAGAGCACCTCCTCATCTACCTTCTTGCACTAGACCTAATTTTAGCACTTAGAACTCTCCTCTGTTTCTAACACTGTCCGGAACTGTCAGTGTTACCTGAATTTGTAAGTCGCTTTGGATAAAAGTGTCTGCCATATGAATGTAATGTAATGCCACAGGGCTAAAATAATTTTACCTCCTCACTGCTGATTGGTTTGGTATGGGGAAAATAACGGCAGGTATTTGGTGCCACAGCGTGAAAAAGAATGGGCGCTGTCATTAGTGAACAACCTTTTGGCAACTGTTTTGCTTATGTCTCTATCATACATCCCAGAACAGAACACTGCTGGGTTCCGCTGCCTTCCGTGTGGGGACACCCTTGTGGACGCCCGCCTCTTATTGTCAGCTGTGAAATCTGGCAAAAAGAGCGTTTGTCTGTTGGAGTTACATCACTGTAAGAGCTATAGACACTTCTATTTCTGTGACAGTACAGATACCTTCTCATACACGATGAGAGTCTGTCACATAGTCCATAGTCTTCTGTAAGCGTAGGCTGTAGCATCACTAGACGTAAAAGCTGCATCATGTGCCCTTAGCAGGGTACAGACCATTTATCCATGGTCTCTGATATTATCTGTTGACGTGAAACAGGGCGGGGAAGAAAAGCAAACAAGCAAACATGGATACACTATATGGACAAAAGTATTGGGACGCACCTTGTAATTATTGAATTCAGGTGGCCTGTTACTTCCAGTGACGTTCAATTTTAATGCTTCAGCACATCCAAACATTTTGAACAACACCATGCTTCCAACTTTGTGTACATATTTTGGGGAAGAACCTTTTCTATTCCAGCACGACTGTGTCCCAGTGCACAAAGCGAGCACCGTAAAGACACGGTTCGATGATTTTGTTGTGGAAAAACTTGACTGGCTCTTAGCTCTGTCACTGTAATCCACACATTGTGCTGTTCAGTAAATGATACATGAGTAAGCTCAGGTCTGTTCTTCTGGTTTCTGGTCAAATCACCAGCTCTGTCTTTGTTTAAAAGCAAAATGAGAGGTTTGTGTTCTTGGGCATAGCTGACAGTAGACTGTCTTTTGCTTCCTGATAGTGGTTTGTGATGTCAGTAACTTTTTGCTGTTTTCAACCACAGTTATTTTCCAGTGCTGATTGCTAAATATCTAAATACCAAGAGGTGGCCGAGTTACTGCTACCTAAACAAATTTAAATGAGGATGAAATTTCAGCTGATGATTAAATGCCATATAAATAATTATAATGATTGAATTGTCTTTTTTTTCATTTATTTTATGCAGCAATGCCTTAAAACATTTCAGTAACCATAATAGAATGGGCGTCATTAACAATCATGGCTAAATTATTAAGCTCTGCCAATTGCTTGATCATCTTAAATAAATACAAATGCTGAAGATGAGCTTAAGTTGAGCCAGTATGGAGAGTTAATAGGCTTCTGAAGGTTCATTTTACTTTCATTTTACTTACAGGTGCTGCTCTGTGTTTCTGGGTGGAAGCTCAATATCGAGTGGTGTTGGAACAAGTATTTCACAAAGGTGAGTGTTATGAAGATTAACTTCTCCCAGGCTACACTTTGTAATGTGAACCCACTGATGATCGCAACTCTGAGTTCATTTTCGCATTGCACCAAAATAATGACACCTAAAGTCTTAACATCCTGTGGAAAGCATCTTGTTGTTATTGACAATACATGCACATACATGAGGACAGTTGCGTTTGAACACTGCACAGAAAACAGCCCCAAAAGGTCCTCTGTATCTCAGTCTTTGCAGTATGCAGTATAATCTTGTACTATGTTTGGATTTGAATATTGCTATATACACGGCTCAAAAAATTCAAGGAACACTTTTTAATCAGCATCAAGTCAGTTAAACTACTGCAGGCGTGTCCAAAGTCCGGCCCGCCGGCCAATCACGGCCCACTTTCAGATTTTATATGGCTCACAGCTTCGGTCTTATAATGTGTTATTTATGGCTCGCTAGCTCTGTCAGAATAAATAAATCGTAAAACTTTAGAAAGTTCCTCATTTCACCACACGGTGGCAGCACCATTCTAATCTATCTGACTCTGCATCTGTGCCGCAAACCCTCCACTCATTTCTGCCACAGCGACTGCAAAGAAAAAGAGAAAAGTAGGCACTTATTTTATCAAACTCTTTAATAAGATTTTGTTATAACTGTTGATGCTATGTACCTGTAGATGTGACACAAATTATTGCTTCCTGAAAGATTCACTTGTTTTAAACTTTAATAATAAACTTTAATGATTGCATTCCTTATAACTCCTGTTTAAAATGTTCATGAGATATTTACCAACTCATGGAAATTTAAGGTATTCTATCCAGTTTGTTCAGTGTTATCTGACTCTCCAGATTTGAATGAAAGGCTGAATTGTGTCTTTAGAGTTGTTCACGTCTGTCTGAGTGGCTTATATTAGGTTACATTGCCGTTTGAAAAATAAAGGTAATTGTGACAATGAAAATAGTTTTTTAACAGTGTGTATTTTCATGTAACTTTTCTGGTTAAAAAAATGTCAGAAGGAACTATTGGCCCCCGGGCATCTTCACTTTATCAAATTTGGCCCTCTTTACAAAAAGTTTGGACACCCCTGAACTACTGGGATATTGATCTAGTCAGTGAAGCAGCAGAGGGGGTTGTTAATCAGCACTAGGTGCACTAGAGTGCCAACCCATACAACAGCAATGGTTTTACTGCTGGAGGCCACTTTACAGGTGACTTTTTTCCCTCCTCATCTTTTCTGACTGTTTTTTCTCTAGTTTTGCATTTGGCTAGGGTCAGTGTCACTCCTGTTAAGATGAGGCGATATCTGGACCCTACAGAGGTTGCACAGGTAGTCCCACTCCTCCAAGACGGCCATCAATACATGCCATTGCCAGAAGTTTTGCTGTGTCTCCCAGCGCAGTCTCAAGAGCATGGAGGACGTTCCTGGAGACAGGCAGTTACTCTAGTAGAGCTGGGCAGGGCTGTAGATGGTCCTTAACCCATCAGCAGGACCAGTATCTGCTCCTTTGTGTAAGGGGGAACAGGATGAACCCTGCCAGGGCCCTGCAAAATGACCCCCAGCAGGCCACTGGCATGAATGTTTCTGACCACACAATCTGAAACGGACTTCATGAGGGTGGCCTGATGGCCTGACATCCTCTAGTGGGTCCGGTACTCACTGCCCGGCACCATGGAACTCAGTTGGCATTTTCCACAGAGCACCACATTTGGCTTTTCCCAGATATGTGCAGGTTCACCCTGAGCACATGCGATAGACGCGAAAAGGGTCTGGAGAAGCCGTGGGGAACCTTATGCTGCCTGTAACTTCGTTCAGCATGACTGGTTTAGTGGTGGGTCAGTGATGGACTGGGGGGCATTATTTTTTCCCCCTTCGAGACCTGATGTGTTTTCAAAGTGTAAAAATTTTTCCGGTGTATTTTTCTAATCAAACACTAACATTTAGGGTAGCACTTTACTGAAAGACAGTATTTGTACTTGATGGCATTTGACAGTACTTTTACTGACATAAACCTACATAAACATTTATTTAAAAGAAAAAAATAGAACCCGATTTTACCCTGTAGCAAATCGAGCCTGAAATAGCACATATACATACGTGTGATGTGGTGACCATTCTGGAATCAACATTACACCAGATTACCATTATAGTATATTACTCACACTATAAGCATCTATTCCTTGATTTGATTCACCTGTTGTAGAAATTAGGAACAGTCTATATTTTTTTCCCAATGCACTCTTTCTTGTAGGGTTTGTGACCAACTAAGATGTACATCTTGCGACTTCCGAGTAGCCATGTTTGATGATCATGAGTGGGACCCTTCCTGCGACTATCTGTTCTTCAGGTATGTTCATGTAATGTTGGGTGATAGTAATCAGCAGAGGGCAGCAGTGGTGCATACAAGCTGAAATGAACTGGTGGCAAGAAAAAGAAGCTCTGGGCCTCTAGCGTGGTCTACACTAGCCATTTTGTTTCATATAAATTGTGGTTTTTTTTCGTATATTTTGTATTGTTTTCTTTCATAAAGCCGCAGTGAGATACACCGCTGCCGTTGTGTCAGAAAGAGCACTTTCCAGGATGCTGGAAACAAGCATGCAGTGATATGTTAAGGGGAATCCTTTTGAACACAAAGGTGTAAAACAGCAGAATGCAATACATCTTCTAAATGCTTTTTCCGCTTGGTTTCAGCATCAAACACACAGTGACTCATGTTCACAATCTTGAAATTCAGCCTGTCGTTTATTCCATTTATACACTTCTTTGCGTCACATACTCAAGCAGAGAACCAGGCTTTTAACATAATGCGCTTCTTCACGATTTACTCGCGATGGGTTATGAGTATCTAATTGATGTAGAAAACTTTATTAATAATACCACAGAACCCCAGAGCCTGTCAAACACAAAGAAACTATTCACTCACTTTCAGTTTTGCAGTTTAACATATTTTGCAACATATTTTGCTTCATATTTTGTGATGCAATTGTGTATTTTGTATATATACAGGGTTTATCATTGAAATAAATCCATGCTCTGAATATTACTGTGTTTTGTTGTCTGTCTACACCACTGTTTAAGTTTGGAGTCTCTCTCTGTCATAGTAATAATGGCTTATTTTATTCAGCGATAACTCGTTCAGTGTAACTTGAAATACTGCAAGCTAGACACCAGATAGTATTTTAAGACATTTTATTAAAAAAAAAACAGGTAACACCAAGAATGTTTAAATAAGAAATATATTGTAAATATGTATTTACAGTAATCTTCTAGGAAGGAAATGCACGTCATTCAGCTTTCTCAGCTCTGTTGAACATTCTGGACTGCATTTTCGAACATTTTCACAGCTTGGTGCAGATGATTTGAAACATATAAAGTTGCCGAGTAGCAGCATCGTGACAGCATTATCGCTTGCAACAAAATTAGCCTTTAGGTTGAATAAATAGAGGAAAATGAAAAATGAATGAAAAGTCATTACTAGTGCACTTAGCCTGAAACAGGAATTGATCTCTATTCAAAAGACTGGACAGAGCTAAGAAAAAAGACATGTTCTCACTGTGTGTATGTGTTTTTTTTTTTCTTCTTTCTTATAGAAACAACATGCCAGATCATAACAAGCTGAAAGTCAAGCTAAAGAGGAGGCAGGGTGCGCGGGCATATGCCTGCCAGTGCAGCTGGCACTCCTCCTTCACCCTCTCTGAACTAAGGCATATACCACAATTAAAGTGGGTCTGTGGCCAACACAGGGCTTGATGATGTTACTGACCACATTGCACCAAGCAGCTCCCTTTCATTCTTTTCAGAAGCAATGAAAGTACTGATCTGCCCCTACTTCAGAGAAGATGCTGGCCATTTTCTGTTATTCTTACAGTCTACTATTAGAGGTTTTCTGATAGAGAACCCAGGTATTTATGGGCTGGGCTACATTTGGCGTTTAGTCAGAGATTAGCTTCATGGTGTCATTTGCATTTCAGTTTGTCATTCATCTTTTTTTACAACGTTCTTCTGAGAAAACTGTTTTGCAATTCAACCTTCATTTCAACATTCTGGTGGCATCAAAGTATGGAAAGGTCCAACTAAATTATTTTAAGGTTTAAAGTGCTTTCACACAAAATGGAGCAGCTCTTGGGTCTTTTTAGAAGTTTTCTTTCAAAGTTTACCTGTTGGATAGTTTATGTAAAGATGTATTTTTATTGCATGTGAAGACGAGGTCTGACAATTACCAGAATGTTTTGCACCATGTAATGGGAGTTCTCTGTATTTTGACTTTAACTGAATTGTTAAATTCTTATAATCTTTAGAATGTAACATATCCATTGTGCCCAACACATTTCAAACCGGTGTACACTGTGTAAATCGTTCTTTTGCTGCAATCAAAAAATACAGAGTCCAAAGGATAGAGAGTAAAGGTGAACTAAACGCTGTGTTTTGAATGAAAGTAAATGTGCAGTGTCTCATGACCAGGACATAATATGCTATAAGTTTCTGAGAATGTTTTTGAGTTAAGGTTGTAAGTATCACTTGCCTAGTGATTAAAGAATGCCTCAGCATTCACCAGTTTGTGACATCGTCATAGTCACTAGATGAAGAGGACTGGCAATTCTCCTCGTCTATTTCTGGAACGTTTTCATAATCTTCACCAGATGATGTACTACTGTTATCTAGAGAGAGGAAAAACAATTACTTTTGCATGAATTATAATACACTATGGACACCCCTCCTAATGACTGCATGTATGAGTTTTAGCTGCACTCATTGCAAACAAGTGTAAATCAAGCACATAGCCATGCAATGTCCTTAGACAAATGATGGGAGTAGAACCTGTAATAATGCTGCAGTATACAAAGACATTTCAGACAATTGTATGCAGGGTTTGGATCGAATGAACTCCACCCATGACCTCCACCCAGTTGTTCTTGTTGAAAGCCTTCCCAGAAGAGTGGAGGCTGTTATAGCTGCAAAGTGAGGGCCACCTCCACATTAATGCCTTTTGTTTTAGTGTGGGATGATCATAAAGCTCCTTCAGGTGTGATGGTCAGGTGCGCAAATACTTATAGTGTAATTATAAATGATAAAGTAATATGAAGCCCTGCCATGTCACAGAGCCAGCTGAATAAAGATGTAGAGATGGTTCCACCTAAGAAGTACCTTGATTTAGTGCGTTTGGTTTATGAAGAAATCCTGTTGGTTGAGGAACGTGGTGACTCGGGGGGTTCTGCTCAGGATGTGGTTGGCTTCCGTCCACTTTCAGACACAAAAGGAGATGCTTCATGTTATTGGATGGCATTGTTTGAGTTCTTCTCAGGGTACTCCACACCACTCAGATTATTATGCAAGATAATGGTGCCGAACAAGATTCATAGATGATCATGTGTTTCTCTAATGAATGGTTGAGTGATTTCAATTGAATTTTTCAAAGAATCAACAACAAGGCAGTAGTTTTCCAGTAACTCCAATTTTGGAAACCCACTGTCTTTCCCAGGTGAACTATGCTCTACCCCAACACACCAGATCCAGCTCATCAGGTAGTTATCAAGCCCTAAATGACTTGGAATGGCGTGAGTTGGGACAGGGATTAGTTACTGTGTAGTGCATGAGTTCCCTAGGAAAGGAATTCTGGCAGCACTACAAAGAGGGCATCTTTAAAGAATGTAGGTTCAGTTCAAGAAGTTGAAGAACATTTGAGCTCACATGTCTGGACAAAGGCTTCAGCCTCCATGCCTATGTTTTCATAACATTCATCAGAAGATGTACTGTCTGAATCACTGGCATCATCTGTACCACAAAAGAAAGTGTTATTTCAGTTTTCTATGCCTGGCTCTTTGATTTTAACAATATTACCAACTTAACTGATCAAACAAATATATGCATAAAGGGGATAAAGGAGATATTCCTGAATAATTTATAGGCTGGGATGATAACGAAGTCATTCAGAGTGTTTTGATGTGAAATGGGGCACTTTGGATATCTGTACAATTCCGAAGTTTCACTAGAATGGGGCATTTCACACCAAACCACTCTGGATGACTTTGTTTCCATGTGACTATTTAATTATACAGAGGTTTTGAAAAGTCTTTTTAATTCAACATGAACTCACGGTTTATGTTGGCTGATGGACTGTTGGACGGATGTCCCATCGGTAGTGACTGCTCACGGTAAAACTGGCTAACATCTTTAGGAGAAATAAAGTAATGTGGAAATCTTTATTTCAAATGTCATCTGACGTTTTGGCAGTTTGCTGATTTGAGTGTCGGTTCCATCAACTGACCTGGACTGAAAAATTGCTCCCGTTCAGCTTCTGTGTTTTCGTAACATTCTCCTGAAGATGTGCTCTCCGAATCAAGGACATCATCTATACAACACATTGAAAGAAGTCATGGAAGCGCTGACAAGAGGCTCTTTGATTTTAACAATATTACCAGCATAATAGATAAAACAAATGTATAAAGGGGATATTTCTGCATAATGAATAGACTGGGATGTTAATGAAGTCGTTTAGATTGTTTTGATGTGAAATGGGACGTTGTAGATAAGCTGACTCAGATTTCTTCACAGTTGCGTTGACTGGAACCTGGGTTATAATATGGAGAACATAGATCTTAATTTTGTTCATTTACTATCCAAAACCACCAGTGAAACGACACATCTCCTGAGTTTTATATGTAATGTTGCTAATGGTAAAATAGCTGTAACTTTGAAAATATGTTCTTTTTTGTGAAAGATTTTGCTTCCATAAAATCTTACCTCAGGTATCAGACAACATATTTATAACCGTTTTATGTGATAACTTTCTGTAAGATCACTTTTAAAAGCATTAAATCCTTTGGATATCTGGCTCCTATCACCAACATTGTGTACAATTCTTCACTAGAATGGAGCATTTCACATCAAACCACTCTGGATGACTTTGTTTCCATGTGACCATTTAATAATTCAGAGGTTTTGAAAAGTCTTATCAATTCTACATGAACTTACGATTTATTTTAACCGACGGACTGGTGTTGGATGGATGTCCCATCGGTAGTGACTGCTCACGGTAAAACTGGTTAACATCTTTAGGAGAAATAAAAGTAATGTGGAAATCTTTATTTCAAATGTCATCTGACGTTTTGGCAGTTTGCTGATTTGAGTGTCGGTTCCATCAACTGACCTGGATCGAAAAGTCGCTCCCGTTCAGCTTCTGTGTTTTCGTAACATTCTCCTGAAGATGTGCTCTCCGAATCAAGGACATCACCTATACAACACATTGAAAGGAGTCAAGGATGCGCCATCAGCGACAATGAATTTACTACATAGTGATATCTGAGTACTGGTAAAATTGCAGTAACATAATTCCAAAGGGGTACATATGAGTGCTTACAGCTTATTGTGTTTTTGAGAGGTTTTTCATCCTTGCTTATAACTCCTTGAGCTTGATTGCACTTGATCGCACCAACCGCAGGTGCATCGTCCAAGACTGTAAGGTCAACAGTTTTTTGTCAGTATGTGTTTAAGTTTGGCCTTGACTTTCCAAGCGATGACGATTCCACTGACTTATGAAGTATAATCTGCAGGCAGCTCTTTGGTGTCATAGTACAGTAGCATGACAAATGAAGATGGCCCCTAAGCATTAATTTATTTGAGGTATACTCTATTACTGAGTTTGTATTATTTGTTTATTAAGAAGATTTTAGCTGCTTACACTGCGAGTCATTTGCGTGAGCAGGCATCTGAGGATCAAAGTAGTAATTGGAGTCGCTTGAGGTTTCAGAATCGTCTTGCAGTGACGGTCTCCTGGCTTCAGGTCCACCTGTTATCCAGAGGGCACAGCAAGTCTCCTTTATTTCCGTTATCCGCTAATTACAGACCAGCAATGTAAAAGACCACTGTCAGCCTTTTCAGCATTTCCCCTGTGTATTCTATTCAAAATACAGGTAAACAACTTTACTCAACACACACTGTAATCAAAAACGAATGGGAAGCTTCTTCAGCTTCAGTATGTTTTCTGTTCGTTTAATAAGTGCAGTAAATTACTGTTCATGGTAAATGACCATATGTTACAGACCTGTAGAACGGAAATTAGATTAGAAAGAATATTCTTAAGGCGAAATGCCTATCAGTTATTATTCTCAGATATTTTTTTTTTTGTTCTTCAATACACTGTATATACATACTATATGGACAAAGGTATTGGGGCGCCCGGCCATTACACCAACAGAGACTTGAATGACATTGCATTCAGATACATAAACTTAAATATGGCGCTGGTCCTCCTTTGCAGCAAGAAAAGCTTCCACTCGTTCTGGAAGACTTTCCACAATATTTCTGTGAGAATTTGTGTCCATTCCTTCTATAGAGCACTTATGAGGTCAGGCACTGATGCTGGATGAGGAAGCCTTTTCCATTCCAGTTGATCCCAAAGGTGCTGGATGGGGTTGAGGTCAGGACTCTGTGTGGCCAGTCAAGTTCTTCCACACTGAA
>JBBIGA010066154.1:0-12246 GCA_037576975.1 Alestes dentex
CCTTTTTCTTTCCCATTTTGGTTGAAAATGTAGGCTGCTTAATAATGTGGGACAGCCTTCTTAAGTAGTGTTGCCTTTAATTGGACACACCTGCCAAACTAATTAGCACAGGTGTCTGCAATTGCTTTCAGTGATATAAAGAGCCCCGACACACATCACCATCCATGAGTTCAACTGACGAATAAAAAAAATTCTCACCTTATCACTCCTAAACACTTTTTGCATAATAATTTGGAACGCAGTGTAAAATAAACTGTAGCTACAAATATCATGTAATATAGCATTTGTATTCCCTATCACTAGTTAGCAGACATTTAGTACTTTGATTTAAGACCAAAATTACATCATTTTCCTGTTCAAAGTTTCGAGTAAATAGCAGTGGAAACAAGCCTTGTGTCATTGGTGTGGAGGCAGTCAAAGGACATTACGGCATAGCTCCGCGGGGCAAGCACCAACCCCCGTCAAACTTCACAGTTAGATAAGGCTTGGTGAGACCTTTCCAACGTCCCCTAGTTTGCCATAATAACCCCCGGTGATCCGAAGTTATTAGCCAAAAACCGTTCACCTCGCTCCGGCTGTGCCATTACTTTTGTCCCCCATGGACCTTCCGAGCAGCAAAGCTCCGCGGTGCAAGCACCCAGACACTTCAAACTGCACTTCAAACTTCACACTGCCCAACATTTTTCAAATTTAAGGTAAGTCTCTATCTTTAACCCCTTTTAAGCCACAAGCTTTTGAAATATTGATGTCAAAATACAGTGTTTAAAAAAAACTGGCGCTTAAAGGGTTAAGATGTCAACTGATAAAGTTTAACATAATTGAATCTAATCTGATCAAAATAATACAGTTTAATCTAATCAAATCTGATAAAAACAATAAAGTTAAATCTACTTTAGTCTATTCATAACAGTGTGAGTGGATTCTGGGTTCAACAGGCAGGACAAACACTGTAAAATACAAACATATATGTCAGGAAATGTTAACAAGCTAAAGCATGCACCAGAGAGAGAGAGACCGAGCGAGAGAGAGAGAGAGAGAGAGAGAGAGAGAGAGAGAGAGCGAGAGAGGGTGTATCTGCTCAGTGTTATGCACAGGAAATGACAAACGTCATGTTCATCCAGCAAGAAAACGGCATCGCGGTGCTGTAGAGTGGATCAAAGGCCTGAAACGTCTTTAGAGAGTTCCTTTGGCGTTTAGAGTGCAGCTTTCAGCTCACCGTGCGTGTGTGTGTGCGTTTCCTGCTCATGTAAAACACTGAGGGCGTATTACAATATGCTGTATTTAGATGTTATAGTGACAAAATATTGCAATATTTCACACGTTCTTCTCAGGGAAGCCCTGAGGACAGAAAAGACGGTGTGTGTTTGTGTGTGTGTGTGTGTGTGTGTGTGTGTGTGTGTGTGTGAAAGTGTAAAAGTGTGAAAGTGTGTGAAAGTGTAAAACTGTTTTTTGGACTGTTTTTCAGTCCAAAGAATTCAGGTCTAATAATAATAATAATAGAATGTGGTATATGGGCCCTTTAACACGCATGGCCTTTGGCTTTATTCCCGCTAAAAAAGCTTAAATCAGACGCTCCTGTTTTTACAAAGAAAAATGGTCAGATGAAAACCGACTTGTGTTTAATGTGGTAAGCCATTAAACTGACAAGAAAAGCATGCTTGTTTATTAAGTAGGTGTCCCCAAACGTTTGACCGGCAGTGTGTGTGCGGTTAATAACCCCAGCTTAAGGTTATTCACTGTTTTACTACCTCCCTCCTATTACACTTCATTACACTGCCTTTATTTTTCACACACTCCTGACTTAAAGGCCACAGACTCGTGGCAGGAGGCACTTGGGTATAAAAGTGCCCACTGTTACAACTGATACAGATGCTGTTATGCCCCTGCAGCTAAAAGTAGGAACACCAGGAGCCGCTTCCAGGTCAGGCATGCAATCAGATACAGACTGACACTACAGGCCAGACGTTTGGGCCCATTCTTAGAAAAAAACCCTTATGCAGCTATTTCAAACTTTTATTGAAAAAAGTGTAACCGACTGGTTTTCAGTCTGCAGTAACACATTATTTAGCCACAAAGACTCAAACTATTGGTTTTGAAAAGACACATTAGGTTTGTCTTTAGTGACTGACATTCACTTTGTATTGATCATGAAAAAAGAAAAGTATCATTCAGTTCTTCAACATCACACAATCCTTCCTGTTTACGTATCGTTGGACAAAATCTCATTCTTCAACAGGATAATGATCCCAAGCATTCTTCAAAATTGTGCCAAAATGATATCCAGTCCAAAGAAAAGCAGAAAGTTTAGAGAAGTCGCTTTCATGGCCTCAAGAAATATCTCCAATAGGCGTCAAAACTCTTGCTGCTATGGATATGCAGGACAAAATGAAAAGCATGCTGTATTTTACCTGTTCAACTGATCCAGCAGCAAGCTACGACCTGCAGTCCCCTCATTAATATTTCCAGTCAGGTAAATAACTTTTCAGTTCAGCCCCAATGAGGTTAGTGTTTTAAGGGGATATATTATGCAAAACTCACTTTTTGCATCCTTTTGTATTTCCATTTGTGTCTCTACTGCCCCTACTGCTGTCACTCCAAGCGCGAAAAAATCCATCCGTTTTCTATGAGTCAATTGAAAGATTTTGGTGTCAGGAATCATATGCTTCTATGAGCCATTTGGACAGCCCCCCCATTGTGACATCAGGATGAGGAAATTTGCATAGAAACACACCTCATCTGTCGAGCCCCCATCCACTAGATAAGCTGAAGATCTGCCATTTTTGTCTGCTGGTTTTACGAGCATGCATAAGACGCCAAGTGCTACGGCTACAGGCAAAGGCAAGTCACCAAGAAGTGTTGTGTTGTGGCTGCAAAGAACAACACAAATCCCTACACTTAGGGCTGGATAGCACCTCTGTTTTCTGCCATTTTCACGTGTGGTAAACACACAGTGTTAGCATGGGATGGATGGGGCGTGGCCAGCAACAGCTTATTTGCATAAAAGTGACAGAGCCCTTAAATGGCTCATTATGAAAGAAACTGAAACTGTAAAGAAGAGAGCTGGTGAGATCTCTTTATGTGAGAGCGATTTTGTGCAAAGAGCTTCATGGACATGTTTTGTGTAGCCCATAGACCTATTATAACTCATTTAAAAAGAGGTATAATATGTCACCTTTAAGTTTTCACAAATCATTTATTTTCATTTATTTACATATTTTGAAAAAATATTATTCTTATCTACATGCTAGGTCTGATCATTGGTGTATCATACTAATCAATTTCATTTGATTCACTTGTTTTTATCAACTTAATTAATTTATTTTAAAATAATAATTGTTATATTATTTTGTTGTTGTCACATCCGTACCGTTTCCGCCACGCCCCCAGCGGTCTGACTCACTGGTCTACTGATCTGAGGTTTCCTTGACATGCTCCTCCCTCCACGTGTAGGTTTGTTTTGGTTTGGTAACACAACCTGTCTCGTGTCTGCACTCATGTTCTCCCTAATGATTACCGCTTCACTTGCCCCTTGTGTTTCCAGGTGTCTCGTGTTACTCGTTAACCCAGTGATTATTGTTAGGTCCTTTTGATTGGTCTGCGAGTCTGTGTCTTCCCCTTAAAACCTCCAGCTGATCCAGTATTCCGGTGTGCGATCTCCCTCATACATCTCCCTCAAGAGCCAGCAGTTCTGTTCACCTACTGGCCCTATGAACTGGGAAGGCTCTGCTTCCCCCTTCGAGGAGAAGAGTAAGAGCTGCCCTCTCAGTTGTAGCCCAGTAGGCTTTGATATTGCCCTCTCTATCTCTCCTGTATTTCCAGCGTTAACCAGCAAGGCGGAACTACTCGCTGTTACCCCTGGGTTCCTTGTGACTCCAAGCGCGGAGTGGAAAACGAACATCGGCTCGCTTTTGGAGCAACGTCTTTGCGACCCTCACTGAGCATGACCCAAAAGTTACTATCAAGATTGCCCAAAGTTACAATCAAGATATTTGGCCCACAATGATGAACAAGGTCTTGCACCACTTTCAGGAGTGATGTTATCAGAGTAGAAGTCTGAACCAAAATAAATGTCTGTTAAATGCATTTTGAAACTTATGAAATATTTAAATATATATGTATTACACAATATTTAAATAAATAATAAAAAATACTACACTGTACTGTTTTTTCTCTTGATCTGGTTAGTGCCTGCACATCTGCGGGTGGCAAAACTTTTGACACCCCGGATGCAGTTTGTCATGACCTGGGGGAAGGGGGGCTGCCAGCCCTGCCTCTAGTGCAGCATGGAAATATCATGATATGGATTTCAGACCACCCACCCCAACAGCAGATACAGTTTGTAACAGACTGAACATCCAGTTTTGGCACAAAGAAGGGAGAACATGAGTTCAGCATAGCAGGGAAAAACAGGAAAGACCTAAAAGCCCACTCAACTGTGATGAAGGGGTGTGAGAATAAAAACAAAACAATGGCATTTACTTTCAGCTGTAACGTATAAGCATTTGAGTGATGTATGAGACACCTTATCAGCAGCATCTCTCCAGAAATGTGCTCAGAGGCATTTAGCTGGCATAAAAAAACTGCAAGAAAAAGCACCCATAAAACCCTTCACAATCGTTTCATCACAAACAAAAGCAAATTAAGCACACGGGCTTCACATGGCAAGCAACACACACCAAAGGCCAAACAGAAGGCTCTAATTAAGAGCAAATTCATTAGCGCAGTGTAAGGAGGATGTACAGTAATTTCAGTACAGGACTCAATTCAGTTCAATTCAGTTTTATGTATAAAGTGATTTTTACAGCTGATGTTGCCGAGCAGCTTTACAGATTGAGGCGTCCAAGCCCCCAGTGAGTGAGGCCAGGGTGACAGAGGCGAGGAACACAGCAAGGGAAAATTTAAGAATGTCACCATGAAGATACAATGACAGTATGATGGAAAAATCACTGATGAGTTGTTTTCGGCATATAAAAGTAAATGTAAAGGTTATATATAGTAGTTATATACAGAAGTAAATATGTAGAAGTTATAAGTTATAAGGGAAAGCAATACATTGTGGATCTGGAAATGTGAGGAGCCACAATAAGTTCAGGTGTTGGGAAACCTCAGGGTGTTAAGGGAACCTCGGGGTGTTGGGAATCCTTGGGGTATTGGGAATCCTCAGAGTGTTGGGAATCCTCAGGGTGCAGTTGTTTATGGTTAAAAATGATTTAGCTGTTTTCTGAAAGCTGCTGTTTGTTTTTCTCACCCAGTTCAACCATTTATTATCCAAAGTGAAAGCCAGATATTTCCAGATATATATTTCCAGATATTTGTTTGCTCATGATAACCAATGGGGTGCCACTGTTGCACCCGTAATGGATGAAACGCCCTGCTAAAACTAATCATACTAACGTAAGCTTTTTGCAGAACGGACAAGCATTTTTGACCTCAAGGGACTCTGCAACGCCCTCCATCACATATCTCAGTGCAACCTCTGCAGATTTTTGCTGAAATGTGTCCCTTTCTGACTCTCAGACCTCAGAGGTGTGAATTCCTGAGTGCTCAAGCAAACCCTTAAGGGTTTTTTTTCTTTGTTAAGTGACAAAGAAAGAAACTCTCTTCGCCTCCTTCCCTGCCAGATCACTTACACACACATCAGCTTTTAACTGGCATCATCATACACATGCATATATGATGATTAATGATTAAAGGGCTCCTATCGAGAAAAAAAGAGTACACAAGAATACAAAAACATTGTTAACATTTCAAAATGTACCATTTACTAACCACTCCAAGGACAAAGAGAGGTTACAAATAGGCAATTAATTAATTCATTAATTAATTAAATGTATTAAATGTGGTGGTGTGTGGTTGGGGCGTGTTGTGAATGTGCAAGACTGGGCTGTTGACTGGCACTGCAAACAAGGCAGGTATATCAAATATCATAATTATCAAAATATTCTCCAAGGCTCATATTTATGCATTGCGATATCACAATATTTGCGACACACCTAGTACTGGTACCCCTAGTATTCCACAGCAGTGCTTGCTTTGTACAATATAGTAAATAGAGTAACAACTTACGGTTTTATTTGCACTTATTATTATTTGAATATTAACCATGTTCTTGTACATTTATGTGACCTATTTTTGATGTGAAACATTTAGTATCTTGTCATTAGTGGAATGATCATGTATTTATCAAAACATGGGTGAGCTTAATCCCTTCTTTTGCTTTTTTGCTTAAGGAATTTTACACCCATGAGTATAATTATCTTATGTAATGTTCTTAACAATTGAAGTTACTGCTGGTGGGCCACAATAGGCAATAGGTCATTTACAAGAAATAATAATAATAATAATAATAATAATAATAAGAGTAATAATAATAATAATAAAAAAAAAACAAAAGGCATGGGATTTAAATACCATGTTCTTTCTTCATGTTCTTCTTCATTTTCAATGCGAAACATATCTTGACGAAATGATCATGTGTTGATCATAATCTGGACGAACCCCTTTATGTTCTTCACCTCAGGAATTTGTTGCCCATGAGTGTAGATACAACTTAATAATGTTCATAAGAATTAGCCTACATTAGAGCATAAACAAGTGACATCAGCTTTGTTGACTGAAGGTCATTCTAGTTCTTGCTCCAGTGGCTGGAATGTCCTGAAGAGAAGCTTGAGAAATGTTTCCAATGGTAGAGTTCCTGGTATTTGGTGAATGGAAACTTCAGCTCGTGCCATATCTGATGCCGGCCGATTCCCCCCAGTGCCCCCGTGAGAAAGAGGCGGCTCACTGAGGTCTCCAGCCCAGCTGGGCCAAACTGATCAGTCGTATTTTTACAGGCTAGACAGGCTGCATGCACACATGAGCAGTTCGCAGTTTGTGTGTGTGGTGTGCGTGTGTGTGTGTGTGTGGGGGGGGGTATAAGCCCTCCCTACCAGGCTGGAAAGATGTTTCAAATATTTTGGACACTACCGGGCGATCAAGCCGTCACGGTCAAAGAAAACAACTGTCTGCTTGTTATCTCAACAGACTTCCAGATTGCACGGCGGTCCTGTATCACATTAAAAACCTAAATGTTTTCATAGTTCCCTGCCATTGTTTGCACTGTTGAGTTGCTGCGAGGTTTGAAAACAAAACTGTGGCTGATGTCTTTGCTGGAGCCCAACCAGACCAGCAATTTGTCCTATTAGGATCATAACAACATCTGAGCACAGCATTGGCCAGTGTATTTTTAGCTGCTCTCTCTTAACCAGCTCAAGCTGTATAGTGACGGAAGTGCAGTGCGTTCAACCCAACACTATCGACTAATTGGCCTAAAGGTGGCCTGTACAGTAAGTGTTTGGCAGATTTGATAAAATCATTGTAAATAAGTAAATAACTGACGTCAGTTTTACTGATAATGTCAAAAAACCTTACTGACACTGTATTTACACTGTATTAACTGACATTGTATGTAAACGGCATTTACTGACACAGTATTTACTGACACTGTATTTATACTGTATTAAATGACACTGTATGTAAACGGAATTTACTGACACTGTATTTACACTGTATTAACTGACACTGTATTTATACTGCATGTACTGACACTGTATGTAAACAGAATTTACTGACACTGTATTCACACTGTATTTACGGACACTGTATTTATACTGTGTCTACGGATACTGTAGTTTCCGTAAATACAATATATATATATATATATATATATATAGATATAGATATAGATATAGACATAGATATATTGTATTTACTGAAACTGTATTTACACTGTATTTTTAGCTGCTCTGTCTAAACCAGCTCATACCACATGGTGACAGAAGTACAATAAGTTAAACCAAGAAACCATCTGACATCATCACCTGGCATAGTAACACTACCTGACATAGTAACACAGAAAACTGTGAACTGACCCATATTTAACCGTATTTAACTTGCTCGTAAACCGAAGAGCCACATATACACCATTTCTAGTGAAAGTTTATGTCTTACTCCACACGTATTAATTACTGTTGGTAATTGAATATTTGAGTGCAATAATCAACAAACAATCAATTAATCATCCTAAATGTGGCCTGTAAAAGCGCTGCAACTAATGTTTGTCAGGTTTATAAAAAAAAATATTTGGAAATAAATAAATAAAAAGCCTGCAACAATTGGCTTAAATGTTGCACTAAAAGGCTTAAATGTTGTCTTGTCTTGTCCAGTTGTATTGTTGCTCTTGTGTTTTTAGCTAAACTTGACTTGAAAATTAAATGTGTAAATGCTTAAATGCTCTCTGACACTGTATTTCCATTGTATTTATACAATATTTATAAGCCACTATATTTCCGCTATATTTCCACTGTATTTCCACTGTATTTACTGACTCTGTATTTGCACTGTAAATGCACATGTCACTGATTATTTGTTGATTATTTTGCTTGAATAATCTATCATCACAACAATCAGCCCTGTTGGGTGCAGTCCCCTTTTGTTCAACGCTCACTGATCATGTAACACTTAGTGAGACTACACACCAATAACAGTGAATGACAGGACGACTATTCACATGTGCAGAAAAGGTTTTGCTCTCAATAAGACATAAGAATGAAAGTTGCCCTATTACGGAGTCCTAAGTCACTCCTCTTTCGTCTGCTGTAATGTGGCATAATTATGAGTCAAGACGCTTTCTCTGGAGGCCTGAAGCCCATCAGTCGGTCCCGGAATGCCTTTTATAACTGTCCAAGTATGGAGGGAGATGGTTCAGAGCAAGGTCTTCTGGGAGATTTGGGGCATCTGCCAGCACACGCTACAGATTTATGAGAGAAATATTGTCTTAATGTAAGAGCAGAGCAAAGGGAGTGGTGGACAGCCTCTCCCCTCCCCCTCACTGATCCTTTCCTCCTTCTATTTCTGGAGCACATTATGAAATTAAGTATGAAAATCTGTCCGCGACTGGAGGTAAAGGGAAACGCGAGACGAACAGAATCAATTAAAATGGAGGAGAAATTGAAATAAGTGAGTTCAATGAGTCCGCGCTCAACAGGTCATAAATTCTGGAGCTTAAAAAGGCTTAAAAGAAACGATTCAGGTGCTGGGAGTTGTCCAGCAATGAGCAAATTTGCCAATTTAATTAAATGGGTGCTTTCCAGTGCATTCCACACTGAAAGCAAACACAGCGTGGTTCACTTACCAGAGCCTGGAGATAAACACAGTGGACACAGGTCAGATATAAGTCCAGGAAGGTTATCTAAGCCACGTCATGCACTTTCTACGCTGCAGGCCAAATTTTCTGCAGATGTCCTATTAGCTCCAATCAGATGCACCTGTTTTCCCCAATTAGAAACTCCTGAGGGTCTGTCCATTCAGTCAGGTGTGTTATATTAGTGTTAATTAAGTACTACTCAGTGTCAGGTGGGTGTCAGTTGTATGATCTGGCACCCACCTGACACTGAGTAGTAGTGTCAAACGTCCATGTCAAAGTGATTTTGTAACACTTAATGAGTCTAAAGACCAATAAGACTAAATAAGAGGAACCCACCATTTCATTGGAAATGATCTGCTCTCAATAAGATGTAAAAATGTTAGTTTCGCTATTACGAAGCCCTGAGTCACTCCTCTTTCATTTGCTGGAATTTGGCATAGTCGAGTCAGTTCCTCCAAAGGCCTGCAGCTCATCATTTGGTGCAGAAATATCTTTTATAACAGTATACCATATTATATGTATTAAAGTTTCTAATTTTGTCCTAGTTAATTCTGGAATCCGCTTTGTTTTTCAGATTTAAACATTTTTGGGAACTAATCGTGGTTACATGTTTGTGATGCCACTGTGTTTTTTCTGAAGTTTCAATAAAGTCTACTGTTAAAAAGACACATTTAAAAAAAAAAAAAGTTCATTAAAGGCATGATGTGCATCATCATCTCAATATTGGCCAAAATCAAAATAATCGCAATTTTGATTTTTGCCATAATCGGTCAGGCCAAACCCAATGAAGGTTTTCTCACTGTTGTGTTCTGATGTGATGACCTGTATTGCTTCATTCCTATACTTTATAAAATATTAAATGTGTTAAGGAGCTGCTAATTATCTAGCATTCCATTAGTATTACCAGTGTTATATTAGCTTTACATACATAAAGACTGATCCCTGGAAGTGTTTCTGGTAATAAGCTTTGTGCACACATCAACACAACACTACGCTCTGTATGTGTATGTTTGTGTATCCACACTGGTAATAGTAAAATGGATTAGTGTGTGGAACTGGAGCTTTTTGTGAGTTCCACTGTACAAAGAAAGCTCCGTGCTGCCCTTATTGTTGGATGTACTGCAATGATTTCGGAGCAAGCATTCAGAAAACAGTTCACATTGCCATGGAAACGAATGGTTCAGGGTAAAATCATTCATTTTTTTAGTTCACAGTGAGTTACACCGAGCCCTAAGAGGCGTTTGGGGATGCTTTTATCTGTGGTGAAAACTGTGTAAATCAGATTTTTCACCAGGGGTTAACCATAAACAGTCTGATCTAGTGACAGAGCCAAGCCTGTAAACTAGTGTCAAATGTAGGTGTTAATTTAACAGAATTTACCATGACCAACTGTTTACTCAGTGTGACCCTAAAAGGTCCAGCCATGAGAATGTTTTAGAAACCAAATGAAAGAACCCCAAACAGTCAGTCACAAATTAAACAAACAAAGAATAATTACATTTGAGTGTATATCCAGGAGAACAAAGTGTATGTTAGTAAAAGTTACAAATCAGAATTCCATCTCCAACCTTCCACCCCCTGACACTTCTTTCCAATAATTGTTGCAAACATCTCAGCAGGAAACATAATGCATTTATTCTGAAAGCTAAACAGATCAATAATGTGTGGGACCAGGCTGAGTGTGGTGGTGCTCTGATTGTGTGTGTGTGTGCATGTGTGTGTGGTAGTGGTGGATTAAGTTCATTTGTCCCACGCTCACCAATGGAAGCCAGATGTTTGCTTTCTGGTTCCAAACCAAAAACACCTGGTTGCCCATCTCCACCGGGAGTTTAAACAGCAGCACCACAACAGCAGCATCTGGGCTTTGCTGCGCCAAACTTTCTGAATCCCAAAAAAAGCCCAGAGAACAGCCTCGGAGGCAGCAGAGCCTGATCAGTATAAACATTCCATTACACGTAGTATCATTCCCGGGCTGATTATTTTTAACAAAACCGTGACACACGTCTTTTTTTTACAACTGATCTTAGCTTTAGTGTCTTGAAGTCTTTTTATGATTGTGCTGTGTGTTTTGCTCCGGGTTTGTCCCTTTCCAGCCACCATATCTGTGATGTCATAAGCTCTCTCATTCTGAAGGTGACTCAACCCTTAGCTCTCTCTCCCCATACTGTACAGAGCTGACTCGACCACAAAATCGATTTTTTTAAACAATCAAGACTCAACCCATCAAAAAGTCGTATACATGCACACTGCACAAGATATTGATGGATATTTTGATGTTGCAATTTTGGGCTCCAACAAAATGCAGTGCTAGAAGTTGGAATGAGAATAATAATAAAACCGAAGAAGTCACACCAATTAAATTTGCTTTTTTCCACCAAATAATGTAGCTTATTATCAGAGGGGTCGGTTGTCAAGCGACATATCTACCAAACACTGTTCCAATAACAGCACAATGGTTTAATAGAAGAAACAGATGATGTCTGTATGTGTTTGTTGGGTATTTTGAATGTGGTTCAGCCAAACAGATATTACACTTTTGACTTTGTTTTCAGATTCTTCTCTGAGTCACCAGTGCAGAGGAAATGACTGTGGCCAAAGTTTAGGATATTTTTAAAGGGGTGGTTAATTGCTTGTTAATTTATTATTAGTGGTTCAGCTGCATCAGAATATTAGGGCAGGCCAATAACTCACTTATTATTGGCTAAAGCTGCAGATTTTATACAGATACAATACCAGGACACAGTTTCAGCTTCCTACTGTACTGTACAAACAGACAGTGACCGCAGCAGAGCTTCAGCATGTACAGCAGCAGCCCCCATGTGATTAATGTGATTAGTGTGCGGTGTGGGTGAGGTAGCTTAAGGCTCAGTGTGACCTGACTGTTTTGATGTGTGTTTGTGGCTGTGTGTGTGTGTGAGTGTGTGTGTGTGTGTGTGTGTGTGTGTAACCTGTGATGGACTGCTGTCCTGTGCAAGGTCCCCCCCTATACACCCACACACACCTACACACACACACCTGGTAAGGAAGAGCAACTCAAAAAATGGATGGATGTGGAAGTTCAG
>JBBIGA010066165.1:0-10630 GCA_037576975.1 Alestes dentex
TGTGTGTGTGTGTGTGTGTGTGTGTGTGTGTGTGTGTGTGTGTGAGAGAGAGAGAGAGAGGGAGAGAGAGAGAGAGAGAGAGAGAGAGAGTGTATTAAAAGAGTGTATTATGTATGTGTTTCAGAGAAAGGTATGGAGAGTAATTAATCTGCGTGGTTTTCTGATCTGGCTTTTTCAGTGGAAAATGAAAATCAGCTCAAAGATATTTCTCTCGTATTCTATCAGCTGAAAGACCGAAGGAATTAAACAGCAGGGAAAGACAGATGGACAGTAGACAAGATGATTTGGCAGAACTGCTGCCGAAAGTGAGATATACAGCTGCCGAAAGTGAGATATACAGCTGCAGTTTCGAGAGGGTGACAGGTGAAACCTTTTCTTTTCACCCACACCTTTGTCTGGCATGGTAGTAAGCTGAGAATTTTATGACACTTAAATCTTATGGAAAAGGTTTTGATGTACTTCTGGAGCATGATGACACAATTTCCAATACAAATCACATTCAAACTGTACTGTTTTATAAAATGATTAGAGTACTTATAAAAATACTTTATTTAAAGTAGGGCTGCCACTCAATTCGTAAAACTATTTAAATATAGTTGATAGTGGTAACTTGGTAAGTTGAATGAGAAACAGGGTATCCAGGTCATTATAATCAGACCTGGATACCCTGTTTGTGTGTGTGTGTGTGTGTGTGTGTGTGTGTGTGTGTATAATCATTATAACCATATTCAGAAGTCTGGCCACAAAAGGGAGCTAAATTGTTTTTGTGTGAATCACTGAAAGGGAAGGATTCCACTTCAGCAGGATCTCACAAATGCTAAATGAGTGTAAACCAATTTGTGGTTAAAAACTTCAAGTAAACAAAGCAAAATTAAAGCTGTTATAAGCTGTGAGTATATGATTGTCAAAATATCACTATTGTACCAAATAACTAATGTATTCGATAGTGATGGCCCTAATTTTGTCCTTTGCATTGTTTAATAGTTATATACCACAATGCCACTTTAAAATGCTTATGAGAAACTATGGCTTCATACATTTCATTTGAGGAGTAGTATAAAGCAAACTCAACAAAATCAGACTTTCAATAAACTAAACCAAATAAACTGACTGTAAACGAGTCATGCTCCGCCCACAGGTGTGTTCTTTTCTTGCTACTGCTGCGAGACTAGTGAATGGTATTTATTTTGTATTATTTTGTGTCACACTGTTAGGGTAAACTGAGCGTAGCTTTTTAGGCAGTTCCTATGTCTATTCTTTTCTAAAGAGTATTTTATACTATATACTGTTGCAGTGACACACCTATACACCGATTAGCCAGCTGTCTAATATTGTGTAGATTATCTCGTGCCACCTAAACGTTCCTGACCCACTGAGGCATGGATTCCATAAGATCTTTGAAGGTGTGCTGTGGTATATGACACTGAGAAGTAGGCAGCAGATCCCTTGAGTCCTGTATGTTGCGAAGTGGGGCCTTCATGGATCAGAATAGTTTGTACAGCACATCTCAAAGATGCTTTGTCATGTTCTTCAAAACATTCCTGAACAATTTTTGCAGTGTGACAGGGCATATTATCCTGCTGAAAGAAGCCACTGTCACTAGGCCATACTGTTGCCATGAAGGGGTTGTGGGAGGTATGTATCAAAGTAACATCTACGTGAATGCCAGGACCCAAAATTTCATGGCAGAACACGCAAACACACTTGGCCGTCTACATCAGGGGTGTCAAACTCCAGTCCTGGAGGGCCGTGGTCCAGCACGTTTTGGTGATTTGGTGGTTTTTGGCTATCTTAGTTGAACTTTAATTAGTACAGCAGGTGCAGAATTTACACTGTGCTGAGTAACAAATCAAGAGGGGGCCCATATGATATAAGAACAAAATGTCCTTTTTCAAATGAAAGAGTTTTTGTATTAGGTAAACGCCGTTATGTTTTCAAAATGTAACACTCACTAACAGTCCATATGTGAAAACTAAACTGCAAGAACAGCCTGTTTTGAATTCACTGCTTACTGCTATATCACATTTCCTTTTTCTGAAACCACTTTTTCAAAACTGAGTGCAGCAGCTTTCTGTATGGGCTAAACCATGGATTGTTTTTCATTGCTTTTACACCAAAATGTATTCAGTGACAAGAAGATTCCAAATTTGTGGCTACTTTTCTCACCAGCAGCAAAACAAAACATATTTAGAGCCTATTTTGCACATGCTTACATTTTCAGAGCTGTTAAACATAGGCCCACAAATGAATTGATATTTTATCTAAATCTAAACTATATATATATAGCTGCAAAATAATGACAAATAAATTACTGCAAATAACTGTTTCTGATTTCCAGGCCAAAAAGGGACAAATATCACAATGTGTACAGCAATATCCAGTGATGTGTGTTTTGTTTGCATAAATCAGTCAATGCCCCATTCAACATAGAGTGCGTCAGCTTGTTCCTAGATGAACTGTACATGAACTCGTATGAGAAGGTGAAAGAGAGCAAATGAGTGCAAATGCTTCAGATTTAAATACTTTTAAAAATTTCAAAATTCCACTGTAGTCACAGACCAGTTAGTTGTACACCCAAGGATGTCTTCATTGTTTTGGCCACTGTACTCACTCTTCCTAAACCACATAGAGGACTACATGGAGACTGAAGGTTTACAATTGTTATCCAAATCACCAAATGTCCCCATGCTCTGAATGCTAGGCAAGAACATCTTGCTGAACACTGCCCAGGCTGGACAAGGCATTCTAGAAGATATTTTCCCTGATACATCGCTAGAGAGAACATTAGATGTGATGTGGATGAAAACTTTTGACCAAATCTTTGGTTTGTCTTACTCATAAGCTCTGAAATAGTTAAAAGCACTGACATTTGCAATGTTTTCTGTTGCTAGTATATTTTAAGTCAATTGTTTGTGCGTGATAAAGTGGTCCCGCTGAAAGAGATGACATGCTTATGTTTTGGTGAAGTCAGTTTGAAACACAGATCAACTGTTTTGTTTGTGGTGCATTTTGGAGGTTAGAGGCATTATGTGGCCAAACCGTACACTGGTACTGCAAACTATGTACAGTGTTTTGAAAAAATGGCTTCAGTTTTGAGAAACGTGGCTTAGAAAAAAAAAAACCTGAAAAAACCCTGTAAAAATGCCTTTTCATTTATCTTACAACAGTTTAGCCACACCATTCCCATTAAAGTCATAGGTAGCGTAAAGATTTGGACTCTTATTTATCAGGGGGTGGTAGTAGCCTAGTGGGTTCAAATCCCTACTTTCTACCGTTGTGTCCTTGAGCAAGACATTTAACCCTTAGTTGCTCCAGGGGGACTGTCCCTGTAAGTAATGATTGTAAGTTGCTCTGGCTAAAGGCGTCTGCCAAGTGCCATAAATGTAATTACTGACAATGACATTGGTGAATCATAGACCCAGAAAAGACTCGACAAGCAACACATTAGTATGGCGGGTGTTATGTCCTTTGGATGTTTAGGTCTCCTTCCTTCTCCATCACCAGTAATAGTGCTGACTGTACAAGAAGTGTCATAGGTATGTTAGCATTGTAATTCACATAGAAGCTAATGGTGTTCGCCAGTGGAAAATCAGAGGTTACTAAGAATAACATTAAATAGGTGTGTAAATTAGCCCTGACGATGTCCAATGCTGTAATATGTTCTGACGTCATCCATAGCTGGATGTCCAAGCAGTGGTCTGCAAACAATGCAGGTTTTATTCACCTCTTGCTGGACGATATTGCTTTCATGTCTTTGCTGGGGCAGCTGGTGGCCTAGCGGTTAGGGAGTTGCCCCTGTGATCAGAAGGTTGTGGGTTCAAATCCCAGGACTACTAGTGGCACCTCTGAGGTCCCCTTGAGCAAGGTGCTGTCCCCACACACTGCTTCACTGTTTTCCTGGGTGAATGGGTTAAATGCAGAGAAAGAATTTCATGCTGCTCACACTGCATGCTCTGTTGTGTTCACATATGATAAATGGTCACTCTGCACTTTCACGTAATCGGTGTAGCGTAGTTCAGACAAATGTTAACAACTCAGGGTTAAGGCCAGGCAGCACACAAACTGGCTAAACTGTCTGCTTACTGCTTTGAGGCACCACATAAGTTCCACTCTACAGAGACTGTGTGTATCCCCCTAACCAAACAGTAA
Organism: Alestes dentex; assembly: GCA_037576975.1. Lineage (NCBI taxonomy): Eukaryota > Metazoa > Chordata > Actinopteri > Characiformes > Alestidae > Alestes > Alestes dentex. The sequence continues at coordinate 4,150 of JBBIGA010066165.1, forward strand.
AGTAGAAAAATAACGCGTACAGACATGATGAGTATTTAGATGCTCTAAATGAGGCCATCCCCACAGGCTACAACTATTTACACAACCATAGACTAAGTGGCAGAGGGGAAGGCATAGCAATCATTCGTATAAATGCCCCAGGTAATAATCAGTTTAAACACTACTATCTACAGGTCACCAGGGCCTTCTTATGAGAATTTAGTGACCTCCTAACAAACCTTGCATACAGTGGCATATGGTAAAAATGTAGTAGTAATAGTGCTAAAGTAATAATTCTTGGAAATATTTATTTGCATTAATCCTCATTTCTTTAGGTTATATGCTAAATATAATGGCACCTACTTGTTACCTCAATCACACCGTTGATTTAATGTTAACCCTTTGTGTTAATATAGATTCTCTGCGCAGCAGTAATCTCATATCATTACCTCATCCCATATGAGCTTCATCTTAGCCACAACATATGCACATCACCTTTTCGTGCTAGGCATGCTATAACATCCTCCACAGCATCCTCCAACATCCTCTCAGTTTTATTAACCCCCCCCAGGTTTATGAACCCCAGTCAGCTCTCCATCTGGTCCGGCCATAGTGGACCATAAAACCACTTTCATAAAACCACTTCTAGAAAACCTGGTTGAGATCAGTGGAATAGACCTATACTGGCTTAAATTATACAGACTGACTGCTATCAGTTTGTAAGTGTGAATAGTAAAAGATCAATACTATATTTACTATATTTACTGATATACACAACTATGTATATCAGTAAAACCAGACAATAAACTAAAAAGGCTTAATAAAAGTGAGAATTGTGTAAAGAAAATAAAAGACTGGATGTCACATAACTTTCTCCTGCTCCTGCCTTCTCCTGGTCTGACTTTTACGTCCAAAAGCTGCCAGAAACAAACTATTAGATCTTGCTAGTTTCTCAGTTACTCCCATGGGGGGGGGGGGTATAGGTGCTTCTTCAGCTGCCGACGAGTGCAGCATCATTAGGCATGCCACCTACCACAGAGGAGTGGGCACAGGACGGAACACCTCTCTGCCTGTTCGGCGGTGTTTAAGGCATAATTTATCGGTCGCAAGTGGTTTTTGGCCCGACACAATGGCCAGCCTAGATCCGATAGATAAAACAGATTTTCAGCGTGAGAAATCGGAGGTTAGGCGTGAGAGCGTGAGATGACAGTGAGATGCGTGTCAATGTGTAGTACCTCGGTGAACTAATCCTCCTTTACAAACCTCCATGCCTTCCTAGATCTCAGGGGGCTGGCTATTTAACCTACAGCAGGGGAAAGAGCCTCCCCCGCCGAAATAATCTTCCAGTTAACGGGAGTGAGACACTGTTTCAGTCTTCAAATCTAGGCAGAAAACGTATTTGTTTAGTCTTTCAGAAACTGATTTTTTTCTGTTAGATAAAAGATGCAGATCTGGAAGTAAATGGACTTGTAGAGCTGTGGTAAACTGGGATGTTGGTGCTGTTGTCCCATAACTCTCATGCCATGTTTGCTGATGGTAAATTGGGAGGCGCCAGTCGCTCAGGGTGCTCTCATGTCTGTGATACCCCTCATACTGAACTAACTCTGATTTCTAGTCTGTTAATCTTCTCAGAGGGTACCTGCCATTCATCTGGCTCTCCTGGTCATCTATACTCCAGACCAGTTTAACCAACATGGATTATCTGCATGGGCTGCTCACCCCAGAATCAAAACTACTACAACTCACACAGACTCCAATGGAAGGGGCTGCTGCTAATTACAGACTCTAAATGACCCTACTATGGCTAACTTCAGACTCTCCTGCTCATCAGTGGTTAGATCTGTACAGTTCTGCCCCTAAAGTACTGTTAGCGTAGCACACAGTGATATTCGTTTAGTCCCCCCTGTGTCAACCTAAGGAACCCGGTTCCTCTTTTGATTCTGATTCCTCTCAGGGTTTCATCTTCCAGCATTAAGGAGTTTTCCCTTGTCTTTGTCGCCTTTGGCTTGCTCTTTAAAGCTGCTTTGCAATAATGTCAGCTAAATAAATGTAATAAACTGTATCAAGTCCTTTATACATTAAAATAAAAATGACAACATGTGAGAACTCACATTAGTAAAGGAGGTGAGTAGATTAAATGACATAAATAGCTGTCTTCTCAGTTGTTAAAGGGTTTGCCATTGTTCATAGCTCTGCCTACATTTCCCTGCCCTCACTCTCTCCAGTCTTCCCCTGGCTTTTGCCCATTCTGTCTCTCTTCTATTTTCAAAGTGAGTTTTGCAACAGCTTGTCAATTGTCTGCCAGTTTTTCTAAGTAATAACCTCGATTGATCTGACTGAGGTACTAAGGCATGCACAAACACGCACACTCGTACACACACACATACACGTGTGACTCTGGCGCCTCCACATGGGTGACACTAGCGCCTCCAAGAATCGAATTCACAATCTGCTGATGATACACAGACCTCAGAGTCCCATTCTTGTTGTATTTAACACCTTTTTCAATTCAAGGACTGCTCTTTCATAGGACTTTTATCCTGTAGTCAACACCCATAGCCCATCCTGTGCTAGGATGAAGCATAGTACATAAGTTCACTAGCTTAATAAGTATGAACATAAGCATGAATATTAACCCTTTCATAGCAGCCCTAAAATTCAGTTTCAGTTTCATACTGTTTCACACTGAACTGTTGCTCAAATGTTTCATGCATCTAAATACTAGTAAAGGAACATCTTAGCTTGTTAGCCTTCTTCGTATGGTTTGGTTACTATGGTTTTAGGCTATTTACATCTTAAACATGCAACTTCTAACAGCAAGCATAACTGCATTCATGCACTCTCTGCTAGTTTATGTTTGTTCAGTCAAAAGTCAAAAACTGAACCCTGTGCCACGCCTCCGGTGGTCCTTGTCACCAGATTACTGAGCCTGTGTTTGCTAGTTGCTTTATCACGTTGTTGATCTTAGTTTAACAGGCATTATCATCTTCACCCATGTTTTGTTCCCCTGAAGTTACATGTTCCATTTAACCATGTTCACGCTTCTTAGCACCTGTTACCTATCTATGTCATCCTTATTTATATCCAGCCTAGCCAGAAGTCTTTGTCCAGTCATCGTCGTTCTAACGCTGTCATTGTCGTTCATCGGAGTTAATGCTGACTCGCCCCCACAACCAAGCCAAGCTCATGTTCCGTTTCTTTTCCCCCTGCTCTCGCTTGCTGATTTCCCTAATGAAGGACTGATCCCGTTCGTACTCTGGTTTAAATGAGAGTTTGCCTATTCTGCCCAGTGAGTGTGTTTTCACAGCTTCCAAGCTGTTTAGATTGTAGTAAGGCCGTTCTTGAGTTTGTGTGTACAAAACCCTTTGGGCATTTACACTCTTACTCCATGCACTCCTTACATTTGTTTGACAGGAGTTGTTCAGGTGGGTTACGCAGCTGCCATTAACTTGGTTGAACAGCACATGTTGATTTAAGTTTAACATTTCAGGTTGAACAACAGATGTGGACTACTTGAGCACTGATGTACGTCGCTCTGGATAAGAGCATCTGCTAAATGCCATAAATGTAAATGTAAACGTAAGTGTACTGATGTTTTTGGATTGGTTTGGTTATCCCTTTTTGTGATCTAACCGTATGGATTAAACATTATCAATCTGTCCATTGAACTCTGCGTCTGCGTCTTCAAGGATTCCCACACAAGTCTCATGTGCAGACATAATACCCGACTGGAAATGTGCTGGGACTTATATTAGTAAAAGCTTCAATAACTATATTAGTTTGTCATGAAAAAATATTTATGCTCCTCTGAATGCTCTGATCTGAAGCACATTTATGAATCGGAATAATGAATAATTCAACACATCAACATAACACTAACCCTAACCCAGAAGTATTTTCAGAAAAGAAACAAAATTAATCACTGTTAAAATTCCTCTTTTATTAAACCACGAAGCAGCAAGCTCTCTCAGCAAAAGAGACAAAAAATCTAATCGCAGACCGCTGAACCATAGACTTAGGTGCAGTTCAGATCCAGTTCAAATACTCGTGAGTTGATTAAAATCCGTCCAAAAAAAATAAATAATTGGACAGTTTGGCTGGACTAGAAACAAAATTTAGGAACAATTAATCTCTAGCAGAAATCATATGACCCTGTATGTTTATACACTATACACTGTAGATCTCACTGTGTAGTGACTGGACTGTCCAATACAACACTAACATTTTACACTTAATGGAAATGAAAAAGTGATGATATTTTGCCAGCAAGGACAGTCTGTCCGCAACTACACGGAGAGGGATATTATAGTACACACACACACACACACACACACACACACACATACACACACACTCACTCTAAATGAAGATGTAACAGTGGTGTGGTCCAGAACACACTGGCAGACTGAGATGACTGCTGGCAGCTAGAACAGCTGAACATGTGTTTCTGGGAGCAGCCATAATAAAACACACACACACACACACACACACACACACACACACAACCAAACACGCACACAGAAACCCAAGAACAGAGCCAGATCCAGTTTACAAAGGAATCTCTCTGAAATATGCAGATAAAATCTCTTTTCTAAACACACACTCACACACACACACACACATACACACACACACACACACACACACACAAACACACACAATCAATGCCCGAGTCCACAAGGAAATTAAATTAGAAAAAATTACTTTGATTTTTTTTTTCTCCTTTCTGTTCTCAAAACAGACATGCTCTACTGAGCCTACATAGAGAGGACAAGGCTGATTGTTAAAATTTTCAGCTGTATGACTGATAGATTCTGAAAATAATTTACAAATTTCTTTTTGGTATCTTTCAAAATTTCAAATGTATTTGAATTTTAAAGACATTTTTTACGTAACAAGTAACATAACTGCAGTAAACACCACATACTCCAATATAACTAATTGAATCTATAACTCCACAAGAGGGTGCTCAGAATAAATACCAAACATGGGGATCTTGAGACAACTGTCAATATAAACTTTGTAGACCTTTCAATATAACATTTACATATAAGAATATACGGTCAGATCACATTTGTGCTGGGCAGTATAAAAAAAAAAAAAAAAAAAAATATCATGACATTTTCCAAATACAATAGTACCTATATTTTGACAAGATTCTATTCATTCTGAGCCTAACATCTAAAAATAAAAAAAAACAAAACAATCTATACATTCTGGCAACAATCTGGAAGTTTTAAGACGAATTCATGAATTCAGCCAGAAAATGAATTTGGACAAAATGCCTTTTAATTCCAACATAAATCTCTGTATTTGTAGAATACAGGAAGGCAATCACTGAGCAAAAATATTGAACTAGAATGTGATTGCAATGCTCACATACAAGCAAACAAACCTCAGTCAACTTGAAACTGAGGCCTAGTGGGTAGGCTACTTGCCTCTACACAAAGCGGTCATGGGTTTGAATCTTACCATCAGCATACTACCACTGGGCTCCTGAGCAAGACCCTTAACCCCAAGTCGCTCCAGGGAGACTGTCCCCTGTAGTTAGAGAACGGAAGTCGCTCTGGATGAAAACACCGGCTAAATGCCGTAAATGTAAAATGAAATCAAAATGGATTTTTATAACTTTTTTAATTTTCTGTCTTTGCTTAATGCACCATATCACCTCATTTTAAAGAGGAAACTATTTTCTTCCCATAACTTTAACCTGTTTTGAAAAAGTTCAGAAATGTAAGCAATATATGACAATAATATCATGGTCCTCCCCAACCACACCCCCATTGTAACTTGCTCACCTCAGTCAGAGAATTATGTCTACCTGAATAGAAATCCTTAAATTGTTAGATGAAATTAAGAACAAGCCAAGTATTTTGGTCTTTTTTTTTCCAGCATTACATTTTAGAACAAGAATGCTGATCAGTAATGTAGACAAAAAATATAATAATGCTCTGGAAAAGTCTGCTCTCCAGCAGTAGAAATATATATTGTTTGTTTGGACAGCGCTCCAGGCGCTGAAGAGGAGTGATAATTACAGGCCTCTGGCAAAGCATGCACTAATAAATGCTCTAATATAGGTCTGTGAACACGTTAAAGGAACTCTAATATGTTCTGAAGCAGTTCTTTAGCTGCATACATACAGTAGAAACTTCTGGTAATGTTTTCCCAATTCTTTATACATTTGAGCACCTTTTTGTAACTTGCTAGTTTATATCCTTGATCATACTGAGCACACTGCATCGTATTATTCAAACGACAAAGTTTTCGCTTTTCCACAATCATTGATCGAAGTGTGGGGACTTTTGCCCACCTTGAAACTCTTTCTGATGTTTGAGTATGTCACATTGCAAAAAGGAGCATAGATAAATTGCATTAACCAACGATATAACAACATGCGTTCCCTGCCCTTCCTACCACCAACACCTATCATCAGGTGCTTCTCTGTCACTCTCCTCATTGGATTTATGCTCTCACTCTCACTTTTGGTTTTTGGAGTGGTTGT
>JBBIGA010066176.1:0-12245 GCA_037576975.1 Alestes dentex
GAGAGGACAGTTATACTGAGTGATGAGGAGAGGGAGGACCACCCTACCCCCCCAGAGAGAGAGAGAGGACAGTTATATTGAGTGGTGTGTGTGTGTGTGTGTGTGTTACTGTATCTCTGCACTGCAACAGATGGCCTGATGTGTTCAGGGTTTTATAAAATTAGTGTCATTGTTAATTCTAATTTTAAATAATCTGATAACACCACTTGACACCACTAATCTGGTTTAGTGTGGTTCACAAGGCCCTGTGTGTGTGTGTGTGTGTGCCACTCTGCACCCACCACTACTGGGGAACTCAGAGCAAATACAGAGGAAGTGGAGCAGGAACTGCAACTACACACACAGAAAACAGACCTACAGTCAGTGACAACACTATATACACACACACACACACACACACACACACACACACACACACACACAACTGCAGCTTCAAATAATCCACATTAAATACTAAACAATCCTGCTGAATACTGAATAAAACTGCTTAAGAAGATTTTATATTAATAACCAAATTACAGACCTGCCCTTTAAAGGGTTAATGCTCAGTGTGTGTGTTTTGGTTATCAGACGGGCACATATGTGCTCTCAGTGAGACAGCGGCACACACACCACCACACACAGAGCAGGGGTCAATCTGTCACAGACTAAACACAGGGTCAGAGACAGAGAGAGAATTAAAAAAAAAGAATGAGGGCTGGAGAGAGAGTAAAAAAAGGACAAGGTGAATGGACCGAGAAAGTAAAAGAAAACAATAGAAAAAGAAGGAAAGTGTGAACAGCAGAGAGAGAGGGAAGGTATCAGTTGTTTCTCTCTGTGTGTGTGTGTGTTTGTGTGTGTGTGGGAGGAAATAGCCAGAGACAGTAGCAGACGGAAGGACACACACACACACACACACACACACACACACACACACACACACACACACACACACACACACCCCTCCTGCAGTCTCTGGTACTACAGCCTGCCAAGCCTGAAACACTTACCCACATACTGCGGACACACACACACACACACACACACAAATTATACACTGTCTTCAGCCTATATTCTACTTTCCTTAGTTTCTTCCCCTCATGTCCATTTATATCTGTCGCGTCATGATTCATTTCTGCATGACTGTTCTCCAGCCTCTGTCTACCTTTAAAATGAAACAGGCTGTCTTGCTGCGACTGGTATGTAAATGATGTAGTGTGAATGGGCGGAGCTAAACTGCTGTAGACTGCATTAGTGAGGTCAAACTGCTGTATGCTGGATGGGCAACCGTATGTAAAAGCATTCATGGTTATGACATCAGAACTGTGTCAAAGTGTAAACAAGCTGTTTTTGCAGCAGCTCAGTTTCCATATAAGGACCAGAAAGGGAACGGTGAGTTTTGATTCGGTTTACCAACCACTTTAAAATGAGTAAAATGAGGAAAGTCCCATGAATTGGGCTCTTTAAAGATTTTCTCAAGGTGAGCCTACATGCTGTGCTCTGCGCCATTTCCCAGAACACTCGTGAAGCATCTTACGCTGAAGGTTTAGCTGAATTAACTCAAACTGTATGACTGCTTTCACATCCTCTCTCTGTGGTTTCTGTATGTGTGTGTGTGTGTGTGTGTGTGTGAGTGTGTGTGTGTGTGTGTGTGTGTGTGTGTGTGTGTACCTGTTTCCGTGCCTGGCTGAGCCCCTGTAGTCTCTGCTGCAGTTCACTCCTGTAATTCTGTGCTGCTTCTATACTCTCCTTCGCCTCCTGCAGCAGAACTTCCGCCTCCACCGACATCCTTACAGAACCTAAATACATAATTAATTATAGTTCAGGATGTTCAGAACTTTGAAACCTGCGTATACAGAATTAAAGAACCAAAACAAGCGATAAAGCAGCACATTGTGAACTGAGATTTGGAGACCCCTCTGGTGGAAACATGTAACTGCAAGCAACTTACAAAAACTGTTTCGTAACTTTTCTGTTATAAACTTTCCTGTTCAGATAGGTAACTGTCTGAAACCACACACACAAGTCAGAGGCATCAGGATCACGTAACAAAGGTATCAAACCTAAACACTTTGGCCCATTTCTATGGAAGCACGTGGGGCTCACTTGATATTTGGCGCCAAAAAAACGACGGTGGAAATGTCAGGCTCTGCAATAACAATAACAGGAACCTAAAATTCCACAAAGGCTAGAAAAACAGATTTTCCTCCTAATAAAACAGGCTGGTCATTACTGTGGCCCCAGCTACCAAACACAGCTTTAAAGCGACAGTTCGGCCGAAAGCAGCCAGTTTAGCCACGTTCTGTTCCGGCCTAAAGGTGCTTCTTTAGCTTTAGCGCTGGAGCTATGAGGTGGCCTAGCGGTTAGGGAGTTCGCCCTGCGATCAGGAAATCGTGGGTTCCAAGACCGCTAGGTACCCTGAGTGAGGTACCGTCCACACACTGCTCCCCGGGCGCCATGTTCCTGGCTGCCCGCTGCTTCACTTGGTGAATGGGTTAAATGTGCAGAGGATGAACTGTGCTGTGGTGTGTTCAAGTATGACAGAATGGTCACTTTCATGAGGCTAATGTAGCTAAAAAGTAATGGAAGCCTTTACCCCACCAATTAGCGCTGAGCCTAAATCATCACACACTCCCCTCACAGCATGCAGCAACCTCTAATGGACTTGCCTATGTGGTTTCTGACACAGAACAACTCACTTATCTAGAACCATGGGCTCTCTGAGACCCTGGTTTTAGCCCCGCCCTCCCCAGACCAGAGCAGTTCTGGGATCAGTCTCAGAACATTCACACTTCAGATGCTTCATCACACCCGCTGAGTCTTCACACCAGCCTCTTTTCATAAATGGAAATGATGAACCAACCCTAAGAGATAATACTTCACAGGCTTCTAATTTCTATTGGTATTTCCAAATGAGTACTCGAGTACTTGATCTTAAAATCGCAAAAAAAAGCAGTACTTATAGACATGTAAGTTTTTACTTCTGCAGTTCTAATCAAGTCCATTATGCGGTTATGCTGCAGCTGCTCCTGCACTGTGTGTTGCTATAGCAGGCACAACTGTAGCACAGCTTTCTGAGACACCCTTAAGGGTGTATTTTAGTTTAGATTTTATTTCCGATAGCAGTGGATTTCCCCCCCTCACCCACCGCAGGACCCCAACACACGTGAGAGTCTCTGAGCTCCAGACTTAGCCACGCCCCCCAGAGACGAGCAGTGCTTGGTCTTGCCGTCCTCACACATTAGAGACACGTCATCAAACCCACCGCGTCTTCACACCAGCCTCTGATTCTAAATGCTGCTCTGAGGATTTTTTGACAGAGCGATAATTTCCTGAGGCAGCATGGACGCCTGAACTACTGCAGCGCTCATTTACTTATTTAACATTCTGAAAGTGAAGTGAAAGTGTGAAAGCGGGGGAGCAGTGTGTGTGTGTGTGTGTGGGGGTGGGGTCAGTGTGTGGGGACAGTACCTTACTCAAGAGTACCTCAGCAGTCTTGGGATTTGAACCCACGGCGAACTCCCTAACCACCAGTTAGACCACCAGTGACCATCACTGTCCTTTAAGAGGCCCTCGCTGGAGTTTAGGACACAGGTTTGAAAACAGATTAAGCTTCTGAAAATGAACAGAGACAAAAGTAGCAGCATCTTGAAGCCTGAACTGCTTCTTTAGTCCTTGTGTATTGATTAGTGTGTCGTACAGTTTCAGAATCCACATCAGCGAGGCTCCGTCTGACTGACTGACTGACGTTTGGGGAATATTTGCTGAACTTTTCCTTTAAAGGCAGGTGTTGAGAAGAAATGAGTCCTAAAACACTTTCAGGAGAGGATGTGTGTGTGTGTGTGTGTGTGTGTGTGTGTGTGTGTGTGTGTGTGTGTGTGTGTGTGTGTGTGTGTGTGTGTGTACTTGCTGAATCACAGTAGACCTGGAACAGTGCTATCTGCGTCTGTTCCAGTTTTGTGTCACCAGTGACAGGATGATGCAATCAGTTTTGGTTATGACTAGACGAGGCATCTCAGATTGGACTTTACCGTTACCAAGGCAACCGCACCGGATCTGCCTCTGCATCTCTACCGATAACGAACAGTTTCTGCCGTTTCAGCCGACACAGATTTAAATACTTCCACCTCACACCTTCTATAAACTAGAATCTGGTCTGAGTTTGTAGTGAAGTCCCAGAACTAGAACCCCCTCGTTCGGTTCTCCATAGTTGTGTGAATAACAGAACGCGCTCGATCAGCCGAGTCCCGAATTTGCTTTTTCTGTTCAGAGCTGAAGGTACGAGGCGAATACTGCCAACACTCGACCGCAGGTTTGAGGCGCCTGAAAGGTTTAGAAAACGTGTTAACAGAAAACATTTGTGTGACTATTGACTTCTAGTGCTAGCAACACAGCTAAAGTTCCAAACTGAAGATGCTAAATCTGGACTCTGTAAATCGGATTTCATTAAACCAGGAACAGTAAACGTATAGTAAAGTAAAAGTAAAAATGCTAACATTCCAAAAACTGAAGAAAATGAACAGCCAACATTTTTTATTTTATACCATAAAGACACCAGACACAAGATCAGTCCTTCCATATTCGGTGTGTATTATTAAATAACACCGACCACAGCTAGGCCTTCTGTAACCAGTATGTATTCTCAAATGACACCCAACATTATTAAGCCTTCTACATCTACTGTGTTTTGTCAAATGCCACCCAACACTTTGACATTCTATAACCAGTGTGTTATACTGTTCATATCATTCTGTATCCAGTGTGTATTGTCAAATGCCATCTTTCAGTGTCATGTCTGTTATTAGCTTCACACACAGCATGAAACATGTTTTACAAGCTTCACATGTTTGCATTTGATCTAGAACCAACAAAACATGTTAGGACAAAAAAATGCCATTAGCTTTGTGCTAACATACTACTAGAATTCCAAAGGGACGCTAACAGAAATTAGCATTATCATAGAGGTGTTTTTGCTTTGCCCTTTGACCTTGTTTTGATGGTCAGTGTTTGTGTTGAGCCACTGGTGTGCAGCGTCAGGAATCATTTTCTCTTTTTTTCTGTAAAAAAAACATCTCTAAAGTTAGAGATTGTGTCCAAACAAGACTTAGAGAAGCTTCTCCACACCTTAATTTCCTGAAGTGTTTTTTCCTCACTGGAGTCCCCAAAAGCCCACTGGAGCTCCAGCTGATTCAAAATGCTGCTGCCAGAATTCTAACCAAAACCAAGAACAGAGAACATCACTCCGGTTCTCAGGTCCTTACATTGATCCCAGGTCAGAACAGATTTCAAGGTGTTACTCATCGTATACAGGTCACGCAGTGGTTTGGGCTCTAAACCCATCTCTGATATGTGAGATGTTTCTGGTCCTGGTGGGTCTCTCAGATGTGCAGGAGCTGCTCAGCTTGTGGAGAAAAGATCTGAAACTAAACCTGGTGAAATGGTGTTTATCCAGTATACTGTGCAACCAACTGCCCCTCAGAATCAGATCTGCACCGACTTGAGCTTTAAAAAACTGATAGAAAACCTTATTATTCTTTCAAATATCTGCACTTCTAATCTTCTTTTATTGGTTTTCTATGCATTTTTAATTTTTTTACTTCCTACTGTTTTTAAGCTTAAAATTTTTATTCTATTCCTTGAATTAATGACCTTTGTGTGAGTAAGATAATGGGCCACAGAAGTAAACTTGACTTTTTTGTTTTTTGCTGGAGCTACAGAGAAACGGACTGCGGTCCAGAGAAAGGCAGGGGTTGCCAGAGCTAGTCCGGCTCTAAATCCCCCCGGTCTGCAGCGAGGGTTTTCTTTTCATCCCCCTCTCAGCTCCCAAACCAGTAATCTGCAGGAAAAGGCCCTAAGATGAGCAATTAAGGGCCCCGCTGTGGTCCAGCTGAACCGCGTCCCGGAGCCGCGAGAGGCGGCCGCTGACCCAGATTCGGAGGAACGAGCCGCTGCCAAACGGCGGAGTTGGGAATTCCAGCTCGAGCTGTTTTTCGTTTTCAGGACAGCGGAGCGTGTCACAGCGCTGGACTGACCGGTTTAAGGCAGGAGCATCTTGGCGTGAACATGAGGGTCTAAATTAGATCAACAAACAGAGACTCCACAATATCTCGTCTGTTAATCTTCATCACGATATCATTCTCTGCAATACTGAGATCACAGAAGGCTGCAGTATGCAAATGAGCCTCTAACCAACCACAGTGCTTCTGACAGGGTGACCAATCACAGCTCCAGGTGAGTTACTGGGTGGTCTGGTGAATCGAGGTCTTCATGGAATCCAACAAAAGTCTCTCTTTTTTTTTTTTTTTTAATCTTTAACCATTTAAAGCACTGATTGTCTACAGGTGTTATTTTAAAGGGGGTGTTTTTATTTTACATTTTCCTCCCGTTTCATTTTTCCAGGACGTTTGATGGGTTTCTGATAATTAATCACAATTCATTCTTAAACAAAGGCTGTTTTTGTTGCTGTGCCTTTAAGGCTGATGTATGTAAATGAGCTCTTTTCTGATTGGCTGCCCATGTACTGCAGCCCATTCAGAAGGCAGCACACGGCTGGAACACTCTTTAGAACTTCAGAATGAATGGGCGGGGCAATACTGATTCCATGGGTCTGAATGAAGACTAATAGACATGTGGGATTTGTGACATCACAAAAAATGCATTTGAAAACAAGCTGTACCGACTGTATGGACGCAGCAGTAAATATTTACAGACTCTCAGTCTTTTTAATTCCAGAAAAGTGATGATATGAAGCCTGTGATATGCTGAAAGGAATCACAATATGCAGCAGGAAAATCACAATACTGATATTCTGTTCATATCGTGAAGCCGCAAAATAAACAGCACAACAAAACAAACAGGGAACCCTCACGTCTCAGGTCTGCTCGCCGTCCCTGATGTTATCATCACCCTGCACAGAGATGTCAACAAACGGGCAGACAAACAGGTAAACTGTTACTTAACTTACTTTGTCTTCCCTTAAAACCTATTGCTTCTCATTTTTATTTCCTTCACATCTTTTTTCCACTTTTAATTATCTTTATTTCACATGTTTTACAGTCGGAATGACCCCAGTGTACGAAAGGTGTCGTATAAACAAACTGACATTGTCTTAAACAGACAGAATGACAGAGGGGCTGCACGATATATCATCTGTCAATCGTTATTGCGATATCCGTCTCTGTAATACTGATATCACGGACTGCAATATGCTAATGATCCAATCACAGCTCCAGGTGAGCTACTGGGTGTTCTGATGAATGGAGGTCTTCATGGAATCCAACAAAAGTCTCATTATTTTAATATTTAGCTACCAAAAGCACTGATTTGCCCAGGTGTTCTTACAGAGCCTGTATTCTACATTTTCAAATGTTCCCTAACATTTGTGCAGGTTCGTGAACCACAACTATAATTCACATTTACACGACCATTTTCCAACCTCTGTTTATCCCTTAAAGTTAATACTTCTAAGTCTTTTAATTAGGGAGAAGGGATTACTTGGGCTTTTTAAAATATTGATCAATGCAATATATATCAGTAAAAATGACATCCTTAACTTCTGTCCATATTGTGCAGCTCTAGTCAGAACACTGATTAGAGCTGCACTAATGTAATCCTCATTTTTTACTTCAGCGATAATAGTAATACATATTAAAACATGTTGGTTTAGTGGCATAACAAAGCCTGTCATTTGAAAACTTGATTTTTTTTATATACGGGCTGCACGGATGTACGAGTAAACATCTGAAGCAATGTTTACAGACTTTAAGCCAGAAAAGTGACGGTATGGGCCCTTTAATATATTGGAAGGAATCACAATCTCAAAGTGTTGCAGTAAAATAGCAATATTGATATTTTATGTACATCGCGCAGCCCTAAATAACAGAGTTTTCTGTTATTTCTCCACTGTTTTCTGCCAGACCTGTTTGGTGTGAATTTAGAGTCAGAGTCCCCGGATGTCGGGATGTAAACAAGACAGACAGGGACAGAGAGACAGGACAGATGAGAGACAGCTATTTTTACTATAAAACCGCTTTCTTCTCAGCCTGTTACTATCAGTAAAGGTCTCAGAGTTGCTTGCACAACTCCAACATGTTCCTACAAGCTTAAAACAGACACCAAAAACACAGAAGTGCCAAACCCTGCTCTAACACGCCATCCCCTGCAAACAATTCACTTTAAACTGCTTAAACATCGCTAAAAAGTTGTTAAAAAGAAGAAACAAAGGAAGACAATGCGGTTAGGATGATGAGGCATGTTTAAATCAGTCCAGCAGCTCGGGTGTGAGTCTTATTCCTCAGTTTTTAATGAGAATTCTCCGCTCCACCTTAAGAGCCGCGGCGGTTTAATGTAAACCAGCCAGCATTTAAGGTGGAACGGGGAATTGGAACCTGCAGCCTCTTTTAACTGTCATTGCTCGCAGCGTTCTTGTTACAATTCAACCGATTTTGGCCAAACGTGGCCACATAAACACATGAGCTGTCATTAATACAAAAAACAGCGGTAACAATGTGTAAAATGTGAGTTTTTTTTTTACCTCAGGAAAATTCTCCTCTCTCATGCTAACTCCACTGCAGCACTGACCCGGGGCGCGAGGGCTGCGGCTTTCAGGGCAGCGGGACAGCCAATCACAGCCCAGCAGTTCTCTTTTCTAGCCAACCAGAGTACAGTCTGGCTTACAAAGTCCCGCCTCCTCAAGGCACGAAAAGAGGTGCGGTCGGGCCCCCCCATCTAACTCACGTTTCCCCTCAAACCCCGCCCCCTCTACACTGTTATTGGCTGTACTGTTCCAGCGCAGGTTGCCGTACGCAACGATTGGCTGGTAGGAACGAAAAACAAGCCAATCACTGATCACAAAGGGCGGAGCCTGCCGGAATAGGAGCGGGAGAAAAAAAAACACACTACTGGCTTCTGATCTGAAACCAGTTTTTTGAATAATTAAACAAATGAATTAAACATATATTAGCATTTACCTGCTTTCTGTGGATTCAGAGGGTCATAAAGACAGCAAACCTAATAAATAAGTAAATAAATAAATAAACGTATAAAGACACAGGGACTGACTTCATGTCATTATAGTGTTTTCTGCATCTTCCATAATAAAAGTCCCTTCGGTGGCGACAAAGTGACAAAAAAAGTAATTCAAATAAGTTATTTCTCATTTTCACTGCGTCATTACCTGGTAATTACACTACTTTCGGTAATTCACTCTAAAATTCCACCAAACCTGCATTCATTTATGACCTTAAAGACCTTTTATTGAGTTTCAGTGGTTAAGAAAGCATGTGCTGATTTCAGAATATTTTTGAGTTTGTGAGTCTCTAGAAATAATTGAATTTATGTAATCACATAGTTACTACACATTATACTATTACTTTCTAAACATTTCTTGATAAAGCACGGGGTCTGATTATATTTGATATTGCTTTAAATATGGCACTTGTTTGACTGGTGCAAAAAATATGGTGGGACTGAATGTAGCCAGGAAAAAAAGCAAAACAAGACGAAGAACGAAAACACGGACTGAAAAATGACTGACATATTTGTACATTTTTAAACTTTGACTTTTACTACCTGTAACTTCAATCATAAACTCCAATCATAAGATAGTCTGCAACCGAAGGATAAACTAAATTACAGACGCTAGGGGGCGCCAGAAGACCATAAAGCCTAAAACTGTGGTTTCCACCACTGTCCACTAGGTGTCACCTGAACACCTTCAGTAGTCATAACCCATACAATGAACAGAAACATGATCATTTGTTTATTTATTTGTTTATTTGTCTATTTATAGAAACTCATCACATGGACCAAAGCCACTTCCCGGGATCAGGGAGGCTTTCAGAACAGCAGGAGCAGCAATCAGGCTACTTTTTTTCAGAATCAGAATCAGAAAACTTTATTGATCCCGGAGGAAATTGTTTGTCACGACTGCACAGACACACAGAGTCACAGACATAAGAACTATATCAAATATAAAGTCAAAATAAATCCAGCAAAAAACTCAATATGAAATACACTATGATACAAACACAAATACTGTGTTTAAAGGAATAAAATTAAAAGACGAGGTCACTGCTTAAACATTATTTATTTTTGAAGACGTTTATGAGGGATCAGAGCTGATGCAGAGTTCAGGTTAAGGGCGATAAATGAAAGTCAGTCTCTGTTCTAAAGCTGCACCTCAGATCGACTGAAACCTGAGAACTGAGAGGAGAGAGATCAGATGATGCTCATGAAGATGAGGAAGATAACTATGATGAAGAAGACAATTAAAATGATGATAATGATGATGAAATGCTGGCAAAGATGATGATGATGAAGAAAATAGAAGTGATGAAGACAAGATGATAATGAAGAAGATGATGAAGACATCACAGATGATAATGGTGAAGAAAATGATGCTGATGATCAAGTCAAGCAGGTTCTAGACAGTACACAGTGAAACTAAACAATGCTCCTCCAGAACCACAATGTTCCTTCAGGACCACAATGTTCCTCCAGAACGACAATGTTCCTTCAGGACCACCATGTTCCTTCACAGCATTCCTATAGAGCCACAACGTTCCTCCAGAGCCACAACAATCTTGTAGAACCACAGCATTCTTCCAGAAACAAAACATTTCTACAGAACCACAAGGTTCCTACAGAACCACAATATTCTTACAGAACCACAGCGTTCCTCCAGAACCACAGCGTTCCTCCAGAACCACAGCATTCCTCCAGAACCACAATGTTTCACCAGAACCACAGCATTCCTTTAAAACCACAATGTTCCACCAGAACCACAGGATTCCTCCAGAACTACAGGATTCCTCCAGAACCACAGCGTTCCTCCAGAACCACAGCGTTCCTCCAGAACCACAACGTTCCTCCAGAACCACAACGTTCCTCCAGAACCACAGCATTCCTCCAGAACCACAACTTTCCTTCAGAACCACAGGATTCCTCCAGAACGGTCGGGATTGTCCCGTTTGCTGCAGTAACAGACTTTACTGGGACGGAGAGTCAGGTACTGTCTGGTACTACTGTTGGAACATTAGTGTGAGGATTTGATTGCAGCCCTGAGAGCGTTAGTGGGGTCAGGTAAATGTGTATAAATATACTTATATTTATATATTTATATATATTTACTTTACCTGGCTTTTTCTTGAAACCTTTGAAACATGTTTCATTATATAAACATATAAATAAATGTATTATTGTTTGTCCCCTGAGTTCACAGCTATTCTGATTAAAGCAGGATATTATTCCGCGTCACTGGCAGAATAAAAGTCTCTGATTTCGGAATATTTTGATATTTGCTATTTTCAGACAGTGATGTTTTTAGCTGCGGTGCTGTTTATTTTTATTTCCCACCCGAGTTCCGGCAAGCCCCGCCCCCAAGCCCCGTGATTGGCCAGCTCTCTATTAATAGGGGCTTACAGAGCGATTTAACCGTTAAGATTTATTTATTTTATTTATATAATAAATATGTATTATTATTATTATTATTGTTGTTGTTGTTGTTGTTGTTGTTGTTGTTGTTGTTGCTATTGTTATCAAACAACAACAACAAGAATAGTAATAATAATAATAACAACGATGATAATTATTGTCTGAAGAGATGCAGCAGAAAACAGCCAGGCGTCGTCAGGGGTATAAAAGTACTTGAGTGTGTTATAAGTGCTTGTTTTTGTTTTTTGAATGCTGAATAACTTTCACATGATCAGAAAAATGCTCAAATCAGGCCTGGATAGAGTCACTATCGATTTATGATAAGAGATGTAAGGCATGTAATAAACACTCACATCTATAAATGATTGACGTGTACATTTGGACGTGGTAATATAATTTAGTATGTATTTAAATTACATTTTAATGCGTTATTAATGCACAACTTTTTGAGTTTCTTTTTTTTTTTTGTCTGATAAAGATTTGGGGAATATTATAGAACTTCTCTTCCATAAGACACCCAAACACACAAGAAATATACACACAAATGTATATACGGGTAAATGTGTGTATGTATAATATGTATATTTGTACACATTAATGTAGTTCAACATGTTCACTAAATGGACAAAAGTATTGGGACGCTTGACTATTACAACAAACGGGGACTTAAATGTCATTGTATTCAAATCCATAGGCTTTAATCTGGAGTTTAATCTGGAGTTTAATCTGGAGTTTAATCTGGAGTTTAATCTGGAGTTTAATCTGGAGTTTAATCTGGAGTTGGTCCCCCTTTGCAGCTCTAACAGCTTCCACTCTTCTTGGAAGACTTTCCA